>LMYD01000267.1:0-24717 GCA_001630595.1 Pseudogymnoascus sp. BL308 | reverse complement strand
GATGTGGTGGTTAGTGGGAGGGGGGTGGGGGTGTATGTTACGTCTGTGTTGGTGTTGGAATTGGGGCTTTTGCTTGTGATGGATGATTTAGGGGTGGGGAGGGAGGAGGCGCGGGGGGTGATGGAGAAGAGTGCAGCGTGGGGGACGTTAGTGAATGAGGAGCTTGAAGAGGAGGTGGAGGGGGTGGAGGAGGAGAGTGATGAGTTTGATTGGTAAAGGGGGGAGTGTACGACTTGATGATGGAGCTGATGCTTGGCAGATGATGTAGAAATATTTATAATTGAAGCTGTTGCTGTTGACGTGTGCTGGCGTTGCAATTTGTCGCTGCTCTCACTTTCCCGTCACTTCATATTGCAATATATCTGACGTTCCCATAAAAATCCGTCGACATCCTCGTCGATTTCCCATCCATCGCCTTTCCATCGAAATCCCATATCTTTTCCCACCGCAGGCCATCGCCCATATCATCCGGCACAGTTACTTTCCTCGCAACAATCTGTCCCCGTTGATCTCCCCATCACAATCTGCCCCCCTAAGTCTCCCCACTGTAGCCCATCCCGTTGCTTTCCCTGTCGAAATACATATCTGTGACTTTCCTCGCAACAATCTCCCCGTCACAATCTGTCCTAGTAAATCTCCCCATTGGCTTCTCCGTCGCAATTTGTCCCCGTAAATCTCCCCGCTGCCTTCCCCGTCGCAATCCACGTCTGTTGATGTCCCCGTTGTAATCTTTTACTGCCACTATCTCCAGCGCAACAAATTGCCGTTGCCATCTCCGATCGTAATCCATTGCTGACACTGACCTGTTATAATGCAACGATGTTCCCTGCTGGAATTTATCCAGTTGCTCATGGTGTTGGTTGTGTCTATAATTTCTACAGGCGCCGCTTGTTATCACAGTTGCTCATGGTGTAAGCGTTCATTAAAATCAACGCACGCCAAGGGGATTTCCCATCAAACGACCACATGCACTGTTGTTTGCTGGCAAAAGTGAGGTTACTGATAATTTCTCCCGAGTGTGGAAGCGCTCGTGAAAACCATCGCCATCAAACAAGTATAACCAATGAAAGTATGCGCTACGCGGGGTTGCGCCACGGCCGGGGCGAGTCGGGCTGGTGGAAGCCTCCAACGGGACTTCATCGCGCCCCATAGACTATTCAATAGCGCCGTGACGCCTAAAGCGAGAGGGACCCATTGGTCGAGATCTGAGATGTAAGTCGAGGTCATCTTCGGAAACATAACTGGGGATAACACCAGAGCAAAAACCGGCCAGGTTAAATTGAACTCTGGGAAGTCGCGTATGCCGACGAAGATGAGTCCAGGCGGCACGCGTAGTATGTCCTGCTGTATGTACCCTTTCCAGGAGCGGTCCCCTTCATCCCGCTGCGGATCAGCATTGTGACTGTGGTCGACGGACGGGCTCGCGAATTGATTAGGGACAGTGGCTAGTTGGGGCTCCGGCCCCAGATCACCCTCACAGCGGTCTGCAGAGTCTGTTGCAGATTGATCAGGCATAGCAGCTGGTGGGGGCTCGCTATTATCCAGCTCTATATCACCCTCACACCAGTCTGCGGAGTCCGTTGCGGATCGATCGGGCACAGCGGCCAGCCTAGCCGCCGGCGCATAAAAAGGAAGGCTGTTTAGGTCCCACGTCTTTGAAAATATTATTAACACACCCATAAATGTATTCCAGTAAATCATCCAGTTCGATGATTTGTTGTGGGTGTTACGTGCATTTTCTCCATTCGGCCCAGCTTGCCTGCTTATAGCCCACTTAGAGGCAGGGGACACAGCCACGATGGCAATGATGCCAACTGCCACGCTGCATGCGAATCGCTTCTTGCATCGCGTTATAAACGCGATGAGGGCGAGACTAGTGCACATGTAGCCGACGATTTTGAGGATGCGTAGCGGGGCTTGCGCCGCTGTTACATACTGGGCGACTACAGGACCAGCTGCAGTGATGTTGGCGGCTGAGTAGTCGGCGTAGTGGCGGAGATCAACCTCGCTCTTGTTGATAATAAAGGAGAGGAAGTGGCCTGCCACGATGACAGGGAAGACAAGCGCGGCGGCGGCATCGTATGAGATAATGTCCGTTTCGCGGACGTCGAGGTTAAGGCCCCAATTAATGGCGATGGTAGTCATGAGGAGGGCCCAGCCGGAGATGGAGCCGGGTCCATAGATGCCCGAGACGCGGGCGAAGGAGTCGATGGCGAGACATGTGGTGTTGGACATATCTATGGTTTAGTTGTAGGGAAGTTTGTTTGATATTTCGGGGTTGAGATGTTTATATTTTGTAGGGGAGGGAGCTGAAAGGAGGCGCAGGGGAGGCGCAAGCCCGCCCATTCACCTGCTGCTCTATAGAGAGGCTCTGTTAAAGGGAGGTGGTCGATCAGTCTGGGACTCAGCGGACCATTGGCCCTATAACCGGAGTGTTTCCCACTAACCATGTCCTGCTCTTAGGTTGGTTTAGTGCAGGAATGGTGCTGCCTAGTATATGCAGCCACAATCACAGCTGAACTTTAAGCTCGCGATTACTCTGGGTTTATAAACGCCTCGCGCAGATAGCGGCATGGGTGTGGGGGAGTGTCAGTGCTGGGGTAGTGAAACCCCACTGTGCGGGTCGCTCTGTGCGTCTGCACCATAAGCGCAATTATACGTTAAATGGCTCCAAATTCGAATATGTTATCTGTCTACGACTCTTAACTCCATTTTTAGGAGGTTTAGAGCTGTATAGTAATCCGTATGATCGCCCGCCTAATCTGCTAATCAATAAATCAACCCTCGGACATACCCCTGAAGTTCTCGGTTAAATTAGTCGTATCCCTTTATGAGCTACTGCAAAATCTGCAAATATCGTTTTATCTTCAAATCGTATAACTATCCAACAAAAATGGCAAAGCTAATACGAGACATGACGCCAAGGTCGTCGCCTTCTTCCCCTAAAACGGCCTACCTCATTTTGTATAACGGAATCTTGGCTGTTCTGCGAGCCTGGATCTTTATCCGCACTCTCCAGCTGTGGAGCAGTCATGGCAGCGGCAAAGTCTGGGAAGAGCTCCACAGCGTAGCACTCTGGACGGAGACCTTGACCATAATCGAAGTCATCCATGCTGGGACCGGACTGGTGCGGGCGTCAGCTGCCACAACGACGCTGCAGGTAGCTGGCCGCAACACGATCGTCTGGGCCATTACCAGAAACTACCCTGATGTCGCCGCCCGAGAATGGGCATACTCTAGCATGCTGGTAGCGTGGAACGTAGCGGATTCAGTTAGATATACCTTTTTCGCGATTGAGAGAGGGACTGGACGTGTGCCAAATGCACTGTTATGGCTAAGGTATAGACAGAGTGTCATGAAAGTAAGGGACGAGCTGACTGGTAAAGGTATAACATGTTCTTCGTTCTGTATCCAATTGGTATCGCCTCCGAAGCGTGGCTTGCCTACAAGGTTATCGCTCCTTCACGATCCCGGAATCTGGCGTATCAGTACCTTTTATGGCTTGGACTGACTATATATATTCCTGGTATGTATATTTCTGTCGTGAGGTCTACTTTCGCTAATGAACGTGGTAGCATTTTATGTTCTCTTCGGGCACATGCTTGCTCAGCGGAGAAAGTCTCGCAAGAAGACTTCGTAGAGGGAAGGATTTTGTGGAGGCATAGGTTTTGCGGGGGGGTTAGATTTCGCGGAGACAGATTCATAGGTTCCCTGCTGAGAATTATCCAGCTACTTCGGCTTGAGGCACCAGCATAGGGAAAAGTACGTCAGGCGATTGGTATATACTAAGAAATGCAACGACGACGTGCAGATCCGTAATACAATGATATTGAGGTATGTCTCAGCACGATGGCAGACATTCCGTGTCCGCGAATGAGATGGACGTTTATCAGACCTGCATGCGCATATAGCGATCTAGCTGTCCATGAAGCCATCACCTGTCTCATTAGTCAAATGACGGTACCTGAAAGCAGGTTATTGTTTTTGAAGAGAACTAACTCTAGTCATCAGCTCTTCCGAGCCGCGCACAGGCATAGAGTGATGCCGTATCTGAAGGTGCCCGTTCCTGAGGGGTACTACATGACAGCTGGCAAACCCACCGCAAGTGGTGAGGGCGTGCAAGACGTGGCTGGCGCCTTGCAGCCACTTGAAGTCTTATTAGTGGCGAGGCTGCGTGAAACAGCCTAAGCAAAAAATGTATTTTTCTCACGTAGAGAATGATACTACATAGTGTAAACGAAATGATCGAAACAAAATCCTTATAAATATTTTTTGAAAAAAAGTCAGCTTTCCAGCACAAATCACCCATTGCTTATCATTCTTTAAGTAGATGACGATTGCTGCGGAACTGTCTTAATTAATCCGTCTCCGACCCGATGCAGACCAGGGCGCAATATGTAACTTCCTATGTGATTTTTACGAGATGTCTTGGTGTGTTTGAGACTCTTGACGGCTGGTACGACAATAGGCAGAATTAGTGCGGGTAGGTATTGAAGTGTCCCTTATAAGTTTGCTATACCTTGAATATATATAGGTACGGAGAAGGCTGAGCGAAGTGCATTACACTTTTTATCTGTGGTTGTGATCTTGGCCGCCCTAATTGTCCCTCTACATTATGACGAACAGCGTTGCATACATAGTGGAAGATGCTGCCTATCCTTTTACCATCCGAGACATGGACTGAGATAATTATGGTACCTATCGTCTAATGTACCCATCATCGATGTGGGCAACCTGGCTAGATTATCATAAGCAACATGGTGGTTTGTTGCACGCGGCTCATGATATTGGCGCAGGTGAGACTCCGAGAACCGTACTCGCGATATAGAGGAGTATAAAATTGCTCATTTCAAGATTAGGACCTGGTATTTCGGTCAACATTCTCTCCCACTATTTTTCGCATGTATACGTCTCAGATCCGGGCGAGGGCAACATTGCGGCTGGGCGGCAACTGCTCAGGCCTGCGTCAAGATTCAGCTTTGCTCAAAAACCTGGCGAGGCGCGCTGGCTGCACGAAGAATACGTTGACTTTGCGTCCATCTGCATAGCCATCCACTGGATGGATGCAGAGCAGGTACTCAGCAACGTTGGCGCCTCCCTGCGGCCGGGAGGTACCCTGGCAATTTGCGCTTACAGCTTCTTGGTCAATTTTCCAGACTGTCATAAATTAGAGAGTCTCTGGGCAGAGACGATGAGAAACTCAGTGAAGGGATTCGTTGAGGGGGGGTGCGTTGGCGCTGACGAACTAAAGGGTATGCGCAAGTTTCTCGTTGGCCTAGATGGGACGCCAGTCAATGCGGCATTATACACAGACATTAGTCATCTGCAAGTCAATATGAAGAAGGATGAAGCCATGCTGTTTTGTTTCGTGCCCTACAATTTTTGGAACTGCCTGAGTCCAAGGTACGGCCAAACGAGGAAGTGCGATATATGAAGGATAAGGAATGGAGGATGGAAGTGGACGTGCTCTAGCTTAAAGGATGTCTACACAGCTCGAACATGCCATTTGATGATGAGGTATGAAATTCGGGTAATTGGGAGGAGCTGGAACACATAATATCTCATGAATTAGGTGGTAAGGTGGTAATTGAATGGCCTGTCGCAATGACTCTGGCGACGAAGAAAGTCATTGGCTAGATTTAAATATAGAGATAATTTAACTTTGAGACTTCTCACACAGACTCTGTGACGGAAACTGTTGTTGTGCAACACTCGGCCACGCTTGCAGTTGGGTTGGTCGTTTTGCCTCGAACTCCCGCAGTACTATCATTTATTTGCGGCAAGCAATCATGTATCCACGTGTTATCCCTAGGCCCAGTTTTGTACTCCCCTCATGCTTCGAAGATTGCTCAGTTCGGGATGCCCATGGTAAGTTTGACCTACTGTAGAGATCAACCTGGCTAATTGATGACAGAGCGAAATTACATCATAGGATGGGTGGGGTTGTTTCGATCGCTCTAGCTATTAATCGTTAGTCGGTTTAACTCAGGTTTTCTACGTGCCATATAATCGTCGGAACCCTTCTCTCTCATGGGTCTAAATAGATCCAAACTAAATGCGGGCCGAAGAGCTCCCCCCCCTTCTACACAAGCCAATTGGTGCAAATTCCAGGCGGGAATATCAACCCAAATTTGCCCCATCAAGCCATTTCCACCAAGGTTCCCAAAAGTGTCGAAGATGGTTCCACTGTTGTAGTTGACGACCGAGACGCGACCAAGGAGCTGGCCGATGTTGGATCGCATCATTTCGTAGTCGATGGCAAGTTTTTCGGTGAGGATGTTTCGGTGTGGCCCTATTGGCGTCTTGATTTCATTTGAGGCACCATCCAGCTTCTTACCAGTTATAACCCGAGAACAATTGAAGAGTTTAGAGCGCATAAGCCTCAGCCGGAGGACAAATGCGAGCAAATCCAACAACTCACCGGCTATAGCGGGTCCCGCTGTCTGCTTCCAGGGTGTGGCTATGCCACCCGTCACCCTCGGAAAAGGAGAGAGCATTGCGCACCCGCTCATAAGAAAAAAGCGATAGAGCATAGTGAAGACAGCCCGCTGTGGGAAGAATGTATGCAACAGACATATTTTACAAGCCCTGGGAGAATTGATTATTTTGTTGTGGTTGATAATAAAAATGATAAGAAATTAATTGCATTAGATTCAGCAACACCATGTAAGGAAGAAGAGATTAAGAGCTCTTCCCAGCTACCACGAAAGAGCGAAGGAGACGAAAAGCCTAGACGCCAACCTCGTCCAAATTATAGATGCCGCAGAGAGCGTCCTCAGAGATGCATATGCACTGTGCAGCGACAACTATGATTTTTGTACGTAGTGGACGCCCTTACCGAATTGTTTTGGTGGGCGAACGCTGGAGATTAGCCAGCTGACCATGGGTCGGAAGCTCAACAAGGCCTACGGCCGACCACCTAATATTTATCGGGCCGATGAAGACACTATTGTATACCGCTGCATGCCGAATCCACTTGCCAAGCTTCAGCTGTTGGCCGAGGGCGTTATTGCAGAGGCTAAAGAGGCACTGAACGAGCTGACACTTGGTGGCCCACTCCCCGACATCGATCTCAGTCTTATTGCCGACCCATTAATTAGCACTTCTGAGATCCGAAAGAGCGGGTACAGCTTGTTCCATAACGAGTATCCAGAAACTCAAGACGTTGGATCTGATGCTCAAGAGTTGCGTCTCCGTACTGGAAGCTGCCACAGGAAACGTGCCATGATAGCATGTACTTCACCAGGCAGGGCGAAGAAACATGTTTATACGATGGGGTTGTGCGTGAGGCTGTGGCGGCTATAATGGTTGCGGGCCCCGATGTTGTTGTTGAGAAGATGTACGCGTGGATGCGAAGCGAGGGGGTATGGTCAGAGAATGTGGCACTGAGGAAGGAGGAGCTCCAGCAAGTAACCCGGATGATGCTGGAATGGTTTTCTCGAAAGTCTAGCTGGCCACATTTTGCTGCGAGCATTTTAGTTCAGGTATTCAATCAGCTGGATCGGTGGTTGGAGGCGTTTGAGAAATGAGTAGAACTAGAGGATTGGTTTAGAGTTGATTAGGTAGTAGATGATAGAGCGCATGGCTTCGATGTACTGGTTTTAATAGAAGCTGAACGCACGATTGGTTATCGTTACAGTCATCGTGTACTCTTCAGGCATATTGCGGTAGTAGATTTAGACCATGTCCTGCCCGAAAGACACTATAGTAGTAGCAGGAGGAGGAGGAGACTGTTGCAACATATGAGCCCAAGGAGGCGCGTCGATACAGCCAATCAGGGGTCGAGTGTTCCGAGGCGCTAGCCCTTTAGACTAGTCCTTAGACTAAGCCCGCTTTATCTTTCATACACAGGCGCCTCGAAGATGGCATCGGCTGCCCAATCCCCGCCACCCATAAACCAGCCACAAGATGGACGTAAAGGACAAGCTTCGAGGTCAGTTACCTAGTCCTACAAAAAAAATCAATTGATCTGACCATACAAAGATATCTGGAAGCAGACTCCGAGATACATCTATCGGGCCTACAGTTCAAGCTCATCTGGGATTAACACACCGTTTCAATTCAGCTCGAAAGCTTCAGCACTAGGTCATCCTAATATCCCACTTGCTGACTTGCCAGTTAGTGATGCTCGAAGTATAATAACATCTCATCTTAAGTGGAGCTATGGTCCCACAGATAACTTGACTTCCTAGACCAGCTCCTTACTGTTTGCTTTAAAACGCTCAATATACGCTAAAGAGCATAGCGATTCGGATATTAAAATCTACATGGTGGATACTTGGAAGAGCGGTCTATTAAGTACGACCACGTTCTATAAAGCTGCAACCCTCCTTGAAATCTACGAAGTTCCTAGTGAGCATAAGCTACAGCACCATTACTACACTGCGGAATACCTCACCATTGGCTCCGTGAAGTTAAATGAGGTAAATTCGCGTGTGGTTACCCTCGAGTCTAATAAGGGATGGGCTGTATCATCTAGCCCCTCATCTTATTGACAGGGAAGGACTCTGGATACTAGTAAACGATATTCGCATGGGTGTAATATTTGAACGATCTAGCGCATTGTCCACGCAGGATATCAAAATTGCCAAAAGACTTGCTAGTAACATGTCAGCGTCCTTATATTTGGCATTTTTCATCGCCTTGTTTTCTCTTCAAAAGCGGAAAGCTGATGATTGCCTTTTCGTGGAGTTAATAACAGAGGCATATCTTAGTATGTGATTTACTTCGCTAATCTAACCCTAAATTAATTCCACTAAAAGTTAACAGCTGGACTAGATGGGGATTTTCTTGCAGGAAAGGATACTGTCATTAGCTCCGCAATAGATGTCGACGTTATCGAATTTGCAATTTTGTGTGACAGAGCCCATATGGAAAACGCTGAAGTTATGCGCCAAATCCATGACGAGAAAAAGGCCGTTGTTGCAGTTAAGGAAAATCTTCTTCAGCTTATGGGCAATATATCTTGTAAGTAAGCGACTTACAACTAAACTACACATATTCTAAGCAGGTGTTTTAGTAAACCTGGATGGGGAACCCCTTTCTGACGAAGATGGTGGTTAGGTGATTAGTTCTAGTGGCTCCGAAGCTTTCTACTTTGAATCTGATGTAGATGCTAAGGTGGAAAACATGAATGACAACATAATGAATTTGATTAAGGGGAAATACTAGAATATAAGATAGCGCTAAATAAAAAGTCAGACAATCACTTAATCGTTAAGTTAATTTACATTATTTTCTTTCTAACCATATTTGAATTGTTAAAACTCAATATACTGTAGATACTTACAAACATAACCAATTCCACGGGTGGTACATATACCTTTCATAAATAGGGGTCCTAATTGCCATTCTAGGTTCAGATCTAAGCAGTATTATTGATTATATGTGTGAATATAATAACCTGCCCTAAGCAGAAGTTGTTTGCTAGACCTGAAGACTGACGTGATATACTAGCCTATTTTTGATACACTACAAATCGACACATGGATCTGATGTTAACTATACCATCCTAGTCCTAGGAGTTTTCCCTCAGGCTGAGATAAGTTTATCGACCTTCGACAGACGACTTGGTTTGTCGTACTTGAAAAATCAATAGGGCCTTTGTTTCGAGAAATGGGGCGGTATCCGAAAGCATTTGAAAGATGTTAAGTTTAAACAGCTTCTCCTATTGTTGGTCCACATGACCAACATCCTAAGCCTAGGGCATGAGATCACTGGTCTGCGCCTTGTGAATGGAATCAACTGGGATCGGAATGGATTTGTCATTAATGGCGAGTTTGTGCTTGTCACACAGTATCACAAATCCCTTTCCCACTTCGACTCACCTAAGGTCATTCCACGCTTCCTACCTAAGCGGATTAGGCAGCTAATGGCAATATATATGATTTATGTCTAGCCATTAACGTACTAGTGGGAAGCTGATTAGTAGGCATTATACGACAAGATGAGCCTACCAAGTGATTTCATCTAGCATATCGAGAATAGGCTATGGGAGAGTAGTTGAATGTCGAGAGTAGTATCCAAATGGACCCTCCACTACATGGGCTAGCGGATCACGCTCTAGGATTAGCGGCACATTACTGTTGCCATTAGCGGGAAGCTTGCCCGCGATAGGGGCGTGAAAAAGGCTGACTTTGAGAATGACGACGATGATGATAACTCGGAACAGTATGAGATCCTAGATGACCTAGCGGCTACCCACACTACTAAGACAACAGAAAATTATAGGGTCACCATTAATGTACTAAAGCGCTTGACGGCTGAGTCGCTAGAGATATTTAGTTAGGTCAGCAACCGGTAGCACAAGTTCCTAGGCCTCATAGAGCAACCGTCATCACTGGCATCACAGCCCTCCCTAAAAAGGGAGTGCGCGGTGGAGGCAGGGGGGCTGACGCCTATTTTTTATGTTAATTGATTGATATTCATACTCTAACCAGCTAGCTAGCTATGCACCTTAGGAAAACCTTTTAAAGGGATAAAAACCTAAGCCCAATAGTTCCAGCCAATCACGCACCGCCTTCTAACCAAGACTGCCCTCAGGGGTGCCGCAACAAATGTGTTACCTAGATTCAACTCTACTTCCCCTTTTTCTCGGTTATATTAATATTGAACTTCTCACAAGTACCAACATAATTCTGACAATTGACTGTTCCAGCTGCGCTGCCTCCTCCAGGATTGTCCATGCGGAGATATACTCCAGGAAACTGCACTGAAACGATAGCCTTCGATCCGTCCTGTTGTTCTTCATATTGGAATTGCTCATATGTTGCAGCAGTATACCTAGAAAAGTTAAAGAAATTAGCATTACTAAACCAAGTTAAAGGTTAATACTACTAAAAACATAAGTAGCAATAATACTCTCCTACCTCTGACGTACATGTAAAAAGCAAAGGCATATAGCTTTACAACAAGCGAATCCAAATATGGTACAAGAAAAATAAAGAGGAGGCTATACTCACTGCAAATTAACAACACCAGCACCCTGTGGATAGTTTGTTCCAGGTGTAAGTGCACTGCCATCCATGCGCAGGTACACGTTAGGAAATTGAGAACATAGTATAGAGAACGTATTGGTACTGGGGTGATCTTCAATGATAAGACTTTCTAGTGTGCCGACATAGTTCTGGCAGTTGACAATTCCGCTGCCAGATGGGGTTTTTTGAACAATTCCAGTTCCATCCATTCGGAGATATGATCCTGAAAATTGCTGAGATTCAATGTCGACTAACAGAGACATGATTGAAAGGTTGAAAGTAGTAATACCACTGAGCTTAAAAAGTTATAGATTCTTTTTCGAAGGATGGCAAAATGAAATGAAGATTATATTAAAAGGGGAGGAACGTAGCAAGCTTTATAATGATAGAGCGCATGAGAGTGACGTCTTACTCTGGCTAACAATGAGAGATAGAGCGCATAAGAGTGACGTCTTACTCCGACTAACAATCTCGCTATCTCTTTAAAATCTGACAGCCTTAATCCGTCCTTATCATAGTGTTATCATTACAACGGTAGTGGAGGTATTTACAGCGTTCCCGTAAGGTTACACTGCAAGGCTGCATCTGCAGATGAGTATGCATTTGTAGCCGGCCGCTGATCGCGAGAACACCAGCATTACTAGCGCAAGGCTAGCTAGCATGCCTGAGGACGTGGTTGCTTGTTTCCTGCCAATAGCAAGGGGTTTTCTGGCGCATGAGCTAGATCTGTAGCAAAATAATACCACGTTAACGAAGTGTCTAAGGCCTAGTTAACGTGGTATTATTTTGCGTCACCCTATTGCCTCATATTCTCGGCAAGTTCCTTTCATCGAAACAGAAACGATGCAAAGGTCCCTGTGCGCCTGTGGTGAGATGAAAGTTTGCATGCGGCGAGTTCGACAGAACTACAAATCGACAAATCGACGGCAGGCCAGACTGCGGCTTATTCCGGACCCCACGCCTAACACACTGTACAAACTAATCTTCGTCCCGTGTGTCTCGTTGTTACGGTCCTCGGAAGAGCTATATTCCAAGGTAGGAATTCAGGTGTACTAACGTATTTCATAAGCGAGTGAGCCACGAAATCATCAGCATGCGTTACTCTATTTACAACTTAAAATGCCACCACCAAATCATGACTTATCCTCTAATCAAGAGGGTAGAATAGTTCTAACTATCCAAACTATTAAACAAGGACAAAAAAAAGTATTCGACAAGCCCTAGCGTCATACGATATCCCTCGAGCAACAATTCAGCGACGAATCCACGGCATGGCTCCCCGACACCATTCTATACCCAACTCTGAACAGTTGGCTTGGTACAAAGAGTCAGCTCTTATTCAATTTATTCTCGACCTGCACACAAAGCCGTCGTGAAGCTGGCGATAAGGGTGGATCAGAGTACCATGCTCTCGCAGAGCAACCTCTGCTAGGTTATAGAGGTATGTGGAAGCTCGTATTTCAAATAAATCGTTAGATTTCTCTACCTCAAAAATATAAACGAATCACTAAATCGCCGAATCGTATTCGGGTGATTCGCTGCACACTGCGTCGTCCTCACATCCGTTAACCACATTCGGTGACGGCTGTGACGATGGTGACGTTGGTGACTGAAAATGATGGTGATAGTAGCTAGCAATAGTAAATTTAGGTAACGTTCACAATGGCGTAATGCACATGTTTTCGCGCACCTTCCTCACGTCTAACTGTAAACCAACAATGCAATTTGTCCATGCACCCATTGCGTAACATAATCAACACGTGATTAAATTCAAAGTGTTGTAACCCGGCTGCTAGGGCCATGCCATCAACTCCGACCTGGAGTTGAAGCCAAAAGGCCAGTCTACAAATAGAGTACGTAGGCCCAGTAGATATCGTGGTATTTCGAATATTATTCCCCACACTGGCGACAGTTCTATGCAGACCTGAGCGCACTTGTTCGCCGAATCATGACTCGAATTGATTCGAATCTTTGAGGCTTAAATAGAGTGTAACGTACATGTATAGCGAATGTGCCAAACAAGCGAATGTGCCAAACAAGCGAATGTGCCAAAATATCACAACCACCCCCACTACCCAACCAAACATAGTATTTCTCAACAACACGACATTTTCGATTGTCGCATATGGTGCTTAGACTTAGCGGGTGGTTCGGAAAACGACATATCTAGGATACGCGATCGGAGCGCGCTAAAAAATCAAGAGCGACGGGGGGAGTATAATGCCCGCAATGCCAGCCGAGCTTAAATTGTGTGGCGTGCGTGGTGTTGGCACAGAGGTTGAGGTCGAGTCTGGATTGCCCGATCGAGCGATGCTAGCACCCTTCTTACCGCCCGCCCAATTGAGGTTTTGTCTTCAGCGCCAACCGCATCGAGGTTTTTTTCTTAGTCTATCACGTGACAACAGGCCTAGGTGGGTATGTTTTTGTTGACCATGTAGAATACACGTGGACCCACAGAGTTAGGTGGAACGACCCAACCTATAATAAGCTATAGGTACAATAAACTCTCTGAGTAATTATAGCAGGACTCCTCATTTTCACTATGCTGTAATATGGAGGCCTGTGCGCCCTGTGTGATTGCTTAATCCTTATCTAATTAGTTTAGGGGCGTACAGACTATGCTGGTCAACAGGAGAACGTCTTTACGCATCTACTTATCATTCCACTTGATGCTCACGATGGCCAGCGACGAAAAAAGCATCCCTCCCCCAAAGATCTCGGCAAAGGCAGTGAACCGCGGCGGTCGACTAAGGAAATTCCCTGCTGGTGAGGCGAAAGAGCGCAAGGCCGCAGCACAGAAGCAAAACCGAGGCCCTAAGGCGAGTCGCCCAGCGCCAGGGACGTTTCAATTTATTCCATACGAACCTCTAGGAACAGAACCGAGTCTCAGCTGCCTAGCCCCCACTGTGAAAAATGAACAAGAGCTGCATGGGACTACTTCAGAGGCCGCTTCAATTCCTCCCCTCCAGCGACTGCAGTCCGTCCAGGCGATTACTCCGCACGGTCACCCAGCCTGGGAAGATCTGGCGCCGATAGGCACGATTGCCTCTGGCAAGCAACGGACCGGTACCTCTCATCCTAGTGCAGACAACCCTTTAGATCTAGATAATACACAACCCTTTAGATCTAGATAATACCACCCTTGAGGTGGCGACGATCCTGAGTAGTATGCCATTTCAACTTCCCGCTGTAAGGCGGCCCATCACGTGAGGCCACCCCGAACTCAGGGGCTGCCCGGCAGTGGAGCCACTAGGGCTCGGTAAGCTAGGGTATGAGGGAACGTAGGATATAAGGAGCTGGAAGCCTCAGAAGGAGGCCTCCAGCCGATAGTCGCTGTACGTACGTAGACCTACGGTGCTTACAGAATACCATTACTTCCTGCCTTCTGACCTGGTTCCCTGGACTCCCGTGAGACCCTGGGGCTACGCTTTACACCCGCCTAGACTGATTTTGGCTTTGAATGATCGTGAACTTCTCAACTCTATTTGCTAATGTGCCGTTGTCTCCGCACAGAGCTTAGTATTAACACAGCTGTTCCCTTGCGTGATGCTAACGCATAGCGTAGTGGGGTTGAGTCGACAAGCCCAGGGTCGGGATTGGAATTGACCCTGGCAATTAATGATGGCTAGATTGGCATGTCTAGTCTGTCCTCCAGATATCAATCTAAGTCGGACGAAGAACCTGTCGAGCCGTCCACGGCTTCGGATACCCGTGAGCATAGCCTATAGTGCGATGAGGACAACTCGGACTTAGATTATGGCTGTGTCGTGCCTTCCCCTACGTCCCTTTCGTTTAAAGTTGAGCGTGAGCTAAGAAATGAAGCTATGATGATGAAATCGGAGTCCCCAAGTCCCATTTCCAGCCGAGCCTCTTACTTTGCAGACAGCTAGTCAGACGCAGATAACGAGGAGGGAGGGGTATTGGAAGATAAAAATACCACAAGCGAAGCTAAATCTCCTGACAGTGTACGTGATGATATCGCGCTTCAGCTAGCGACGCAGCTCTATGCTTTTCAAGGTTATACCAAGGAGAAACATGAGCAACAGGACCATCAACATCGAATACATCATTAGCGGGCCGACGTCGATCCACGTTATGCATCACTTGCTGATATTCTCCCCATCATCCAAGGCCGTGGTATAGATGGCGCAAACCCTCCCCTCCTGGACGTCTTAAGCCAGCGAGGGATCATGGAGGCACAAGATTTGCTACAGGAGAGCTGCTGCAGCGCCTTTAAAGGAACTGCGCAGTTGCCCTCAGATCAATCCGGCGAGCGTGCCAATTCCGCTAGTAGCCAGGGTCCAAGAGATCTATGCTTCTCCGCATATTATGGCTAGAGCCGGCTCGATCCCAGCCCAGAGGTCACGTACGATATCGACAGCATCTGCGGGGAAATAGACAGTCTTGCATTTGCTAGACTCGGACTTCAGTGGATCCCAAAGTCATTTCCTGCCCTTAACATAGATAAGGATATTCACCTCACACTCCGCACGTCCTATACGACCAAAAACGGACAGGTATCTTCGCGGTACATGCCCCTAAATAAGATATTACCCAGTTTTCAGCTCTTTGGCTATAGGGTTTAGGTTAGAAATCTTGCCCCATGGGGTAAGGGACAGGTTTCACCCCATGGGGTGAAGAAAAAGGTAGGCAGATTTCGCATTTCACTAACTTGTGCAGGCACAAGTTTCACCCCATAAGGTGAAGAAAAAGGTAGGCAGATTTCGCATTTCACTAACTTGTGCAGGTACAAGTTTCACCCCATGGGGTGAAAAAAAAGGTGAGTAGATTTCGCATTTCACTAAAGTCATAATTTTTGCAGGCACAGGTTTTCACCCTATGGGGTGAAAACAAATAATGGAGCAGATTTCGCATTTCACTAAAGTTGTGATTTTTGCAGGTGCAAGGTTTCACCCCATAAGGTAAAAAGCGTATATGAGTAGACCGTAGATTTCGCATTTCACTAAAGTTGTGATTTTTGCAGGTGCAAGGTTTTACCCCATGGGGTGAAAAGTGTACATGAGTAGGTTTCGCATTTCACTAAAGTTGTGATTTTTGTGAGCATAGGTTTTCACCCCATGGGGTGAAAAGTGTACATGAGTAGGTTTCGCATTTCACTAAAGTTGTGATTTTTGTGAGCATAGGTTTTCACCCCATGGGGTGAAAAGAATATGAGTAGATTTCGCATTTTAGCAGGATCATGATTTTTGTAGGCATAGGTTTTCACTCCATAGGGTGAAAACAAATATGAGTAGATTGCGCATTTAGTAGAATCGTGATTTTTAGCTTTGCCCTATAGGACAAGTATAGCAACGACTAACATTAACTACCTTATAGCTTCATAATACTATAACTGTCACGGGCATGCACTTGATGCCACGTGATTACAGTCCTCACGGACCCTAACGGGTCCTCTAGACTACCCGTAAAGGGGTAACGGCCTTAAACCTTACCCGTTTCAGGTCCGTAGTTATAAGCCAGACCTCTAGGCTTCGCCCACTTCTCTTCTTCTTTCTTCTGTAGCTTTAGATCTTCAATCAAACCACCTCTTGATTCCTAGTCCACCGTTACACCTGTGCATTGCTATAGGTAAGGTCGACCTTTACGGACTAAGCAGACGGGGTTAGTCACATTATCTAAAGCTCTCCCCCATTTCACCACCGCTCCTGAGAAGGAATAGAATATCTACCCATTAAGAGAATACGGATCGTACGGATCGCATAGAACCATCTAACCATCCGCAGCAATTGTTCGTTACAGTCCGTACAGACCACCTATAACGTCCGTAACGCCTTACATGGCACCAAACACCTAGAACCAAGTCCGAGAACCAGAACCAGACGTCTAGGACGCCTCTATAGAAACAGAAACCCTTCAATCGATTGAAGTCATGTTAGCTACCTAGCTTACGGATGCCTAGCAGCTCGCTGCAGCTCGCGAACAGGTCTGCTAACTATAGGAACAGTTACACTAGGCTGCTACTGCTTCGCAGAGAAGCACACCCTAATTAGAAGTATCAGGCCATACTTCTATAGTTAAGCTCAAAGATCTAGATCCCCTTACGGATGGAGTACTACCATCCTTCGATAACTAGCGCATCTAAATCGAAGATAAGTTCCTAATTAACGCCCGTATGTTCAACTTAGACTAAGTAAAGATGGCTTACATCTTTAACTAGACTGCTAACGTAGCTTAGAAGCACCTAGCGCCCTGTTACCGTAAGGGCCTAGACCCATTTACAACTACTATAGGTATGATCGACTACCTCGCAGAGATTCTTTAGAACCCTTTTAAATCATAGGACGCCCGTATCAACTTCCGCAAGCTTATTATGAAGGAAGACGAAACCTTCGCTGAATTTTACACCCATTTCCTACACCTTACGGGCATAGGAAACATTCCTACGGACGACCTATAGCTGGACTTATATGATAAGCTTACTCTAGCCCTACAACAGTTAGTATTGCCATTTTTAGATACGCTCCTTACAAGCAAGGCTCTCGCCTACAAGTGCTTGCTTGTCGACAAGAATTTACGGAGGCTCTAACAACGCCAAAGCTAGTTACGGACCGCTAAACTCATAACTAGATCCGTAGCTGCCCTAATAGGCACGCGAACACCCATTATAACGTCTACAGCTCCTTTTGTAGCCCGTACAAACCCAGCCCCAAAGCTATACGGACCGTCACGAGAGCCTACACCTGCCCGTAAAGATCTAGGAGAGACCTGCTACTGCTACGGTTAAGCAGGCCACTTTGCAAAGGATTGCTCTAAGGCTCCTACCTCTATACATGTACCATAGGCAGACATCAAAGAGCTTGTGGAGGAGCCTACTACTCTAGTTTCAGAATTAGAAAACGACTAAGCCTAGAGAAAGTCTCCTCTCTAGGCTTGCTCTATTAGGACCCTAGCCAATTAGCCATCGATCTCAGTTAGCTACTTAGAGGAAAACAGTTTACAGTCTCTTGTAACTTAGTTTTTAATGGATACGGATTTAAAACCTCTACCTTAGCTAACACTAGAGTAAACGGATACGTGCTTATTAGTACAAAATACGCCTAGCGGCTAGCCTACTTCTTCCCTCTACTAATTTACACCCTACCTACTCCTATTATAGTTCGCGGATTTGACGGATAGAGCCACTAAGCCACAAACTAATACGTAGTCCTACACCTTCACATTAACGGCTATAAACAGTACAACGTCCCTATGGTGTTGTTGGACACTAGCTACTAGAACCTTATACTTGGCTGCCGTTAGTTTAACTAGCTTAACGTACAGCTAAACCCCTGCCTAGGAAAGTTAATATGGCCAGCAGATACCCCTAAGTCTCTAGACCTAGTTAAGCTATGCCTACTTAACCTAAAGGTCCTTTGATTACGGTCTGCTAATCTAAACCATCAAGCAGATGTAGACTACTAGGACTAGGCTTTCGACGACTAACCTGTTGATTAGGGACAGGAAGACCTACTACTATCTATAAGCATCGTTAACAGGCCACAAATCTTAAAGCGAGGACCTAAATAGGCTCTATGCACCTATAGTAGCAAGTACTAGGACCGTTAGAACAGCTTACGGGCGATGAACCAAGCCCTTGTAGGCATTAAGCTCTAACAGCTACCCGTAAGACGCCTAAAGCAGTCCGTAAACCTCACCTTACCACCTATAGACATTACTACAATTAGCGTTATAGGCTATCGACGGAACTTATAGGACAACTAAGCTATTGCATTTAGCACATCATTGTATGAGATTAATCACCTAATTAAGAAGCAGCTTGTAGAGCAAGAGGACGACTAGCAAGTACAAGAACAGCTCCTAGAGGCCTACAAAGACCTCGCTAATGTGTTCTTAAAGGCAGCTTTAGATACCCTACTACCCTAACGCCTGTACGACCATAAGATTCAACTTACAGATGGTACTACGGATGCACTATCTTATAGTCCACTTCGTCACTAGTCTATGGATGAGCTACGGGCTGTAAAACAATACCTAATTAAGAATCTCCATAAGGGTTTTATAGATGCTAGCAAGGCTCCTTTTGCAGCTCTAATTCTCTTCGTTAAGAAGCCTAACGGATCGTTACGGTTCTATATCAACTTCCGTAAGCTTAACGAATTAACCTAGAAAGACTAATACCCGTTACCCCTAATTGAGGAGACCTTAGCCTAGCTTTGACAGGCCCATGTCTTTACAAAGCTAGACATCCGCTAGGCGTTCCACTACATCTACATCAACCTAGAATTAGAGGAATTAACGACGTTCTAGACCCGTTACGGGTCATATAAGTGTAAGGTCATGCCCTTTAGCCTTACTAATGGGCCTACAACGTACTAACGGTTCATGAACGACGTTCTATTCGATTACTTAGACGATTTCTATACGGCCTACTTAGACGATATTCTCATATACTTAGAGAACGAGCTTGACTACTAGGAGCACGTCCGTAAAGTGCTCTTACGGCTCCGTGAAGCAGGCCTACAGGCTGATATTAAGAAATTAGAGTTTAGCGTTACCCGTACGAAGTACCTAGGCTTCTACGTAAGTACGGACGGAATTGCAGTTGACCTAGAGAAGACTGAAACCATCTGTAACTAGGAAAGGCCTACTACGGTCCGTGGCGTGCAGTCATTCCTAGGGTTCTGTAACTTCTATCAGAAGTTCATCCTTAATTACAGACGGATCGCCCGCCCGTTAACAGCCCTTACCCGTAAGGAGAACCCCTTTACTTGGACTCTCGACTACTAGTAGGCATTTAAAGAGCTCAAGGCCCGTTTAATAGACGCCCTGCTACTCGTACATTTCAACCTAGACTACGAGTTAATGGTAGAAACGGACGCTTCAGATGGGGTATTAGGGGGTATACTCTTACAGCTCTAACCTAGCGGAGAGTGGCACCCCGTAGCCTATTATTCAAAGACGATGATTCTAGCTAAGATCAACTACCTAATCTACAACAAGGAAATGCGTGCCATTATTTAGGCGTTAGAGGCATGGAGGCTAGAGTTAGAGGGCTCTACGGCCCGTATATAGGTCGTATCCGACCATAAGGCTCTAGAGTATTTCATGACGACTAAGGCCCTATTAGGCAGGCAGGCACGTTAGGCCGAGACACTCTCACGGTTCAACTTCATGCTTACCTATAAGCCTAGCAGCTAGAATTAGGCAGACCCGCTCACCCGTAGAGATTAGGAAATGGACAGCCAAATGGCCATGAAGATTTCAACCCGTACGTAAACCCTCTTACGACCCGAAAATCTAGATCCGCGAATCGTTACGGACCTAGACCTAGACCCCTTACACATAGGGGCAGAGGTGGCAGCCGTAAACAGATCTAATGGGACTCATGACTTAATCGACGACCTGCTATAGGCCAATCGTACAAGCCTAGACCTAGAGACGCTCTAGCAAGGAACGACGGACTAGGAATTAAGCTAGACGGTCCGTAACGGGTTGCTACTATTTGACAATTGGCTTGTAGTACCTAACGACGACGAGTTAAAGGTACGCTTACTAAGTAAGGCCCACAATCAAGTCTCTATGGCCCACCTAGAACAAGGCAAGACGTTACGGCTTATCTAGGAACGTTACTACTAGCCACACCTCCGTACAGATGTCTAACGGTTCGTCCGTAACTACCAAACCTACTGACGCTCGCATGCTCCTAGGGACCGTACGCCTAGTCTACTGCATCCGCTACTAATCCCGGATCGCCCCTAGTAACACATATCCGTAGATTTTAAGGAGTTCCCTCCTGATAAATCGGGACAGGATATGATAGTTGTATTCATCTGCTAGTTAAGCAAACGATCTATTTCTATACCCTGCCATAAGAATATAGACGCTCTACAGACGACACGGATTTATCTAGACCATGTGTGGAGGTATTACGGACTAGCAGACACAATTGTATTAGATCGCGGACCGCAATTCGTCTCGGAGTTCTAGAAGGAATTTAATAGGATCCTCAGAACTAAGATTAAGCTCTCTACGGCCGCCCACCCCTAGACTAACGGACAGACTAAAAACATGAATTAATGGATTAACCAACGGCTCCGCCCGTACGTAAACTACTACCAGGATAACTAGTCGGAACTGATGCCAATAATGAACTATGCGTAGGCTACACTACCACAGGATTCTACGACTCTACCCCCTATTCAAATAGAGTTAGGATACGTCCCACGGACGAGCTTTGATTAGAAACGGCCCGTTACGGACGAATCCCTATCAGTCCGTAAGCAGCTCTCGCAAGCAGAAGCCGTCTAGTTCTTAGAACGGATGCATTAGGCATGGGAGACGGCCCGCTCTAGTATCTTACGGGCCTAAGAACGACAGCAGAAGCAAGCTAACAAGCACTAGAGACCCGTAGACTTCTAAGTTGGCAACAAGGTCTACGTCTATACCTAGAAAACTTAGTACCCTCTAAGAGTACCAAGTTTTTTTGTTAGGAGGGTACTAAGTTTTACTATTATACTATGGTACCCTCAAATTCTTATTAGTAACACCTATAATAAAAAAACTATATAATAAACTATAGAATAAGAGCTTTAATATAGTTAAAAAATAAGTTAATTAAGTCTAGTAGTTATAGAGTAATTAAAGTTTAAAGTTTTGAAATTTAGAAAAATACTATTATTTAAGTAACGTATTTCACAAGCGAGTGGGCCACACAAGTGAGTGGGCCACGAAAACACCAAAACGCGACTATTACAATTACTACTACACTACTACCCTATATTACAACCCTTATTTAATTGCAATTGATTCCTGGCGCCTCTTACACGTACGAGCATTATGCCCTATATTACCACATGTGCCACATTGCTGCTGTCGGCCTGTAGAACCCACCTGCCAAGTAGTCTCACTTGCTACCTCCGTACGGAGTTAAGCATCAACCTCAGCACTCTAAAGAATATCCTCTCCCTCTTGTACAGAGAGACTGCCCCCTTACATTATACGCCTCTTACGCTTCCTTTCCCTCCTCTTTTTCTGTTCATTTGCAGCCTATAGAGCCTTAACTTCTGCCTTAAGCAGAACTGTAGAGTGCATCATCATTTCCGCCCCTTTAACAAGGCAGCTAACAGCATCATTAATTGAGGTAGGAGAGCTGTTCTAATGTCATACGATACGGTTCTTAATGTGCTCTATTTGAAAGTTAAGCTCTCTTATAGTTTGAGGAGTCTTTGAAGTCCAATTACTACTCTCAACTATAGGAGGAGTTGGAGTCCTTAAGCGTAGATTTAAGTGAGAGAGGACACTCTGTAGCTCGTACGGAACTAGTCCTGTAGCTCGGAATCTGCTCTTAATGTTCTACTCTATAAATGTAGCTTTGAATGCTTCTTTAAATGCAGAGAGGAACTTAAGCTTTGTAATGTAGTTTAGCTAGTTCCGTACGAAGGTTTCAATCTACTTTCCGTACGAAAGCTTTAGCGGAGCAAAGCAGCTAACATTAAGAGGCTGAAGAATGTACGAGGAGTGCAGTAGCATACAGAGGGTAATTATCTTCTGTTCTGTGCAGTAGTGTTGAAATTAGGCAGAGAGGTGGCTCTCATGTCCATTAAGAATAAGAAGGCGATAGGTGCCGACCGTACGAGCATTTGTATGCTAATCGAAGTGTTGAATCTACTCGTACCTAATTGAATTTGAAGTCCACCCATTCTTACTAAGCGTAATCACCTAATCGTCTAGCAATCCTAAGTCTTCGTACCAAGCTAAGAGGTGATTCTGCGCCTTGAAAATGATGAATGGCAGGAGTGCCCATCCGTACGAATTAACACCTTAAATAATTAACACCCACTCTCTATTTCTAGGCTATATAGTCTTCGGACGACTCTTTGCTTCTAAGCTTGTAACTACCTTAGTAGTAGCAATAACTCCCATTGCAAAACCTGCTTCATCAAAGTTGTAGATATCCTGCTCTAAGATTCCATATTTTGCAACTGTGTTTCATACGAGGGAGAACCACCCTTTAATTATCTTAGGATCTTCGCATTTTGCTCGTTTATAATTGTACTTTCGACTAAACTTTGCCTTAAGTTCCGTACGACGCGTTATAAAGTTAGTAGTCCAGTTAATCCCAACAGGGCTCTCGCCTCGTTCAGAGAGTAGAAGGTCTGCCATTTCTTATACAGCTTGCGGCTAGGGCGGAAATCCACGTGAATCTAGGTTAAGGATGTACCAAACGAGAGCTGACTCTTCGTACAGAGTTAAATTCTGCAAATTAGGGGTAGAGTCGCGTCAAGAGGTCATTCCATTCATTCTGTTAGTAAGGGTGCTACGTGACACGTCGTACGATAATGCAGCAGCTCGGACACTCTTAAATTGACGTTCCTTTAGTGCCTAAATAGCTAATAGTATTCTACCCTCTTGATTAGAGGATTAGGCTTGTGTTAGTTGTGGCATATTAACTTTTGTTAAGTTGAAGCGTTTTGGTGTTTTAGTGGCCAACTCGCTTGTGTGGCCAACTCGCTTGTGAAATACGTTAGATAGAATATATTAAAAGGTTGCATAGTTTAATTAATAAAAGGTGAAAGTTAGGTTATTTTATTTTTTAGTTTTATGTGTAAAAGGGAAAATAATAAATTTAGATTTAATAAAATACGAAAAATACCAATTACGGGTAGGGTTGGTAGAGAGAGTTAGGGCGAGGATTTGTTTAGAATGAATAGTAAAATTATTAGGTAGGAATCAGGAGTGTATTCCACAATTAAGGGTTGAGTGGTTAGGTAGCTAGGTGGGGGATGTAGGATAGGGCAATGGTGCAAGAAATGAGAACAATGTAACTAATGATAACAAGCACATATTAAGTGTTTGAAATAAATTTAGAGGTTTTGTCAGCATGGACGTGAATACATTTTCGAGATTAGCAGTACATTTCGAGTTAGCAACATGAGGTTAGCATAGGAGGTTAGCAAAGGATGAGTAATGGTTTCATGAAAGGGTTAGGGTTATATTAAGATGACGGGGTGAGGTTTGCATTTAGGTGTTAGGGAGAGGGTTATGGGTAACAAAGAAGGCGACGGTTTAGTGCAGAAGGGAGCATAGTTGAGCCCATTCTAGTGAAGCCTGACGATGGCCTAGAGGTTAGAGAGCATGTAATGGCAACAGCAGGGGAGGTCACGGAATAAGGAAGGATTATTAGTAGGATTAGAGTTATATAGGAGGAAATGGAAAAAGAGTAAGCACATTCCATCCCATAACCCAAAATCCACCTAGGCGAAGCCTGCTAACGGCTACCACTAGAGGGCAGGAGGGGGCGAGTAAGTTTCAGGGCGTATTATAAGGGGGTTAGGGTTCAAAATATTGTTATGTAGGCAGCGCGAGACATACAGTAAGATATAGGAGCAGGACAGGGTTAGGGTGGGTAAAAACAGGGGAGGTTGGGAAAGGGGGTTAGGAGGGTTATATATTCCGACAATATTAGGGTTTAAAAGTATAGTTTATTTAAGAAGGCCAGGGTTAGCACAAATAATCAAGATAATCATGACTAGTTAACTAGTCAAATATTATGTAAGCATGACTAGTCAAAATCATGACTAGTCATGATTATGATTATTGAGTTTAGATAATCATGATTATAATCATGATTATCACATGATATAAAAGTCATATGACCTAAATTTTGTATAAGCTATAATGTTGTAATAGTCATGTGACGTCACGTGATCACCGTACGGAACATCGGTAAATCCCAGGGGTAGATTACATAGTCAGTAATACATCAATTTCTTACTCAATA
>LMYD01000266.1:0-11264 GCA_001630595.1 Pseudogymnoascus sp. BL308 | reverse complement strand
AAACTATAGAATAAGAGCTTTAATATAGTTAAAAAATAAGTTAATTAAGTCTAGTAGTTATAGAGTAATTAAAGTTTAAAGTTTTGAAATTTAGAAAAATACTATCCATAATTGTCGTGTCCGGGCAGTACTGTCCTGAGGTTTAGGGCCAATAGCAACCCTAGTTAAGTTGTGGAAATTACGCGAAATGGCCACCCTAGGGGATATAGCCTAGAGGTTTTGATATAACCCTAGAAATGTCGCAAAAAGACGTTAGAAGGTTGATTATTAAGGTAAGTGACCCCGTAGAATTGATTCCCGTTGTTAAAATGCACAAATTCCACGTTTTTTGCGTCGTTAGGGTTAAGGTTAACGTTGGGGTAAGTCACGTGTGTGGAGATGAGGATTTGCAGTAGCCATGTGAGAACAAGGAACGCGGAACGCATCTAGTAGCCCGAAATCAATATTAGATAAGAGGCAAAGAAAAGGAAACAAAATGGTAAGCTAGAGGAAAAGTATAAGGGTATATTAAAGGTAGGTTTAAGGAGGGTTAAAGTTGAAGTTAGAGTAGAAGCTAAGAACTAGAAAGATGGACCAATTTTTAATTCATTTGCCTGAATTCCACGTTATTGTGTGTAAAAAGTGTTAATATGCCATATTACCTAGTTAGATCGATGCACATTTTGCACCCTAGTTACCCCGTGGGGAGAAAAAGGCAACTAAGAAACCCCACGGGTTAAGTAAAGCGACGCGTGAGAGAATTAAACAGGATGTAGCCTAGATTAAGGGTTTGATCCCTAACCCTAGAGCATTATAGTAGAGTGAGTTCCCGTTCCCACCACTAACAGTAGCATTCATTGCTGCATTAGGGTTACCTAAGACTAATGCGATGCGATGTACATTTAAGATAGACGAGGAAGAATGCTAATATATATGTTGTTCGTTATAGTAGATGCAAGAGCATTGCGGGAGTGTTCATTAGTGGAAAAGTAAAGAGCAGGGAGGACGACCTAGAAAGGTCAATCCACAACCTACCCCTAGAGTGCCGTGGCAGACCAGGATCCATTGCTAGCGGTTTTTTAAGCAGGGGCATAAATCACAGTATTTCGAGGTTCAACCCATTAAGGCGGGACCACGCCTAACCCCACGAATGGCGTCCCGGATAGACTAGTTTAAGGCGGCTAAAAAGGAGATGTAGAGGGCGTTCGAGAAGGCCGAGGAGGAAGAGAAGCACTAGATCAAGGAGACCGACGAAGCCAAAGAGCTAAGTCCATGGTTGAGATGGGTTGGGTGCATTCCCCATTTGGCTGGCGTCGACCGGAAGGACGTACGAGAGTTTGTTGAACTAGTTGACGAAAAGGATGAACCCCATTTGGCCATAATGTACAAGGCGTTTAAGTGGTTGATTTAAGACGCACAGCACCATGCCATGCAGGATGTAGTTAGGATACATACGTTGTTTGAGGCAAACAAGAAGGAGGTGGAGAAGGAGACGAACATGCCGTTTGATAGTTGGATGGACATCACAACGATCGAGCGGTATGTTGAAGTGTGGAAGCAGTTGTTATTGTATGTGTTCCGAGCCGAGGATGACGAGGCCGAGTTTCGACCCCCGTACGTGTTGACCGAGGCGCAGTAGTCGGCCATGCAAACCGTGAGAGATAAGATCGGGGCGTTTCAGGAGTGGAAGGAGGAGCAGGAGAAGAACGCGGCGGGTGAAGACCGTGAAGACAAGGGGTTTAATGATGGGGAGGATGACGAGGGGGTGGAGGGCGTCGAGGGGGCGGCCGAAGAAGTCGATGAGGGTTTCGAGGATGAGATGTCTGAAGAGACCAAATGGATGCGGTAGATCTAGCGGGAGGTATTGCGGTTTTGCATCACGTTGTTAGACTACCCATTACAAGACAATGAGTACCAAAGCCCCATCATTAGCGGTTTGGCCGTTTTAATGATAAAGGGGGACAAAGGATGGCACGATGCTGAGGATTTCACCACCAAATATTTAGCAGTGATCAAGTTGGCACGGTTGATGGTCGTTCAGGAGGCGTACTAGCAGAGGCAAGAGCAGATTCGTACGTATCAGAGCGAGATGACGGAGGTTGAGGCGCAAAAGAAGGCGACCAGTTATTACCGGTTGGTTAAGCAATTCGTCGCCCAGTTCACAACCATGGCCCACGGCAGCCGCGATCCCACACCCATGCAGTGGATATACTAGACCCGTTCGTACGGATTCAAGATACGATACACCACGCTAGCGGCCGGGAAGATCTAGTGGATTCGAGATGAAGTGTTATACCCCAGCACCCATGTCCAGATGTTGCAGTTGCAGAGCATAGTGCATGGATTGATCAGGGAGGCGCGAGACGAGTTGTTTGGGAAGTTGATGGTGGTCACGGACGAGGGGGGCGTTCCTAGCATCAATTGGGACAACACCGTCGACTAGCCGTTAGAGACCAAGGTTAGTTAGTCGTTTTTAGATGATGAACGAAATAAATTCGGCGCTCACAAGGAGTGGTGGTTATTTGAGCGGATATACTAGGAGTAGGCGTTGCAGGAGTAGTTTTTAGACGACGATGGTTTGTTAAAGCCCGGTGTAGGTGAAGCATACTAACGGCACGTGGAGCGGTTTTTGGAGTTGTTGTTGATATTAATCCATTTATGTGCCGGGTAGCCTAGTCGTGCAACAGAGATTTTAGGGTTGCAGTGGAAGAATACAGCCAACGGAGGCGTACGAAACGTCATTATAGAGAACGGGTTAGTGGGTTTAGTCGGCTAGTACCATAAGGGGTACTGTAGTAGTAGCAACATTAAGATCATCCACTAGTATTTACCCCGAGAAGTTAGAGAGTTGTTGGTATATTATTTGTGGATTGTGTTGCCGTTTTAGGAGAAGATTCAGTTCTAGATGACAGGAAAGGTCGTGTCTAGCGCATTTTTATGGGGGGATGCTAAGAAGAAAGAGCATCGTTAGTGGATAGGTCTAGAGAGGGGAGGGGGTATGAAAAAGGAGAAGGGGAAGGGGAAGAAGGGAACAAAAGAGGAAAAGGAGAAAACCTAGGAGGAAGAAAAGGGGCGGCGAACCAAATTGTCATGGACATCTAAACGGGTGTAGAAGATCATACAGGACGCTAGCAATTAATGGATGGGAAGCTAGTCCATATTAAGCATTAGTGCGTGGTGCTAGATTGCCATTGCCATATCACGGCAGTTTTGTCGAGAAAATCGATTCGAGGACGAGAGCAGAAAGTGGGATCCCGATGAGAATTAGGATGAGGATAATGCGGCTAGCGACGATCCGTGAGATTTGCAGGCTAGGCATGGGACGCACATTACGGGCATGATTTACGCCCGTGAGTTAATGGAGGGCAATAATACCATCATTAGCTGCCGGGAGAAGTTTCGACAGGTAAGTTGTACGTGGCATCGGTTTTTGGAGTTTGCATCCACGTGTTAGGGCGACGCCACGCGTAGAACCAAGCGCAAGCGTCCGTCGTTTAAGGACGAGATGGACGAGGTGTAGGCGTAGCGGTGGAAGAAGTTGCGGACAGTCGACATCTAGCAGGCATTAGAAGAAATGTTTGGCGCGGGCACATAGTTCCGTGGGTTGCAGAAGCCCGCGTTAGAGGCCATCATGAAGCACAAGAGCCCTATATTAGTCGTGATGGGGATGGGGGTAGGGAAGTTAATGTTGTTCTAGATTCCCGCAAAGAGCGTGTCATCTAGGACGACCATTGTCATCACGCCATTAGTGTCGTTGCAGGACCATATGGTCGAACGGTGTTAGTAGGTTAGGATTTCGTGTACAAAGTGGGATAGTTAGCAAATGGGGGCAATGCGAGCCTAGATTGTCATCGTCACGCCTAAGTCAGCAGTTAGCAAGGCGTTTAGCACGTTTTTGAACGAGTTGCAGGGTCGACGAGAGTTGGTCTACATCGTGTTTAACGAATGTTACACCGTCATGAACAGCACGCCCGATTTCCGACCCTAGATGTAGCAGTTAGGGGCATTATTCACGCGGGAGGTGTAGATGGTGTTTTTGACAGCCACGTTACCGAAGCATACTAAGCCTAAGTTCATGCGGATTATGAAGATTAAGCTAGAAGAGGTGTAGACGTTTCAGGGACCCATGACGCAGCCTAACATTGCGTATTCCGTCTATGAGTATGCCGAAGAGAGCGATGAGATGGAGGCCATTTGCTAGTTAGTGGGGGAGAAGTTAGAGTAGTATGCGGCGCCTGCCAAGATCATTGTGTATAAGAGAAGCATTAAGCGAACCTAGGAGTTAAGCAAGGCATTAGGTTGTTACTAGTATTATCGCGAGGTAGGAGATCGAGAGGAGAAAGGGGCAATCATGGAACGGTGGCAGCGTGGCAATGGGCGGTTGATTGTAGCCACGAACGCGTTTGGGTTGGGAATTGATGCACCTAATGTCTAGGTGGTGATTCACGCTAGGGACATTTACTAGATGTAGAGTTATAGTTAGGAGAGCGGTCGTGGTAGGCGGGATGGCAAGCGGAGTGAAGCCATCGTTGTGATGCCAGCTAGTAGGCAGAAGGAGTTACAGAAGAAGATAGCATGGGCTAAAGCGCAGACACAACCGTGAAAGATCTAGAGTCGTGTAATGCAGCCGTGGGAAGTTAAGTAGGTGGAATGGGAGAAGATGGAGAGGTTTTTGAGCGGCAGTAAGTGCCGACGGATATATTTAGATAGCGAGATGGACGACCGACAGGACTAGAAAAGGTGTGAGGTGGGGGAGGAGCGATGTGATGTGTGTAAGAAGGATGATGCCATGGTTAAAGACGTAGAGGCACGACGGGCGGCATACATTAAAGAGCAAAGAGCGAATCGAGAGCAGGTAGCATAGGCCGAGTGTGAGGGACAGAGCTGATGGGTGGATAGCAGAATCGCCGTCCCTAGTAGTAGCATAGGTATTCTAGCGCTAAGCAGTGAGGTTTTAGTTCCTGGAAGTGTCGTTGTTGCTAGTCCCTAGCCATCCACAGATGAAAATCCAACGCCTAGTGAGGAGGGCCATTCCATACCCCATTCACGTTGTAGTTCCGTTAGTTTCGATAAAGGGTTTGCAGCCGACTAAGATTCCGTTAGCGAGAGCCGTGCGTTCGAGGCCTAGAATCATTAGCGAAACTAGTAGCGATGGCGAGTCGAGGCCGACAGCTAGCGGGAAGGGCATGAGGTGTGGAATTTGGAAACCCGGTTGGATTCGTGGGTGGGCAAGTGCCCGTTATGTTACGTCTGACAGTGCCAAGGTTAGGAGGTTGATGTCCGGCATACATTAGAGAATTGCCCGGATGAGTCACGGACGAAGGTGATCACGGAGATTAAGGCATTAAAGACAGTCCGATTCGAGCCGTATGCCAGTTATACGTTTTGCACAGTAGCGTAAAAGGTGTGTACGCGGTGGGCAGAGACGCGAGAGGGCAGCAATCGTTTCCGGAAGGTCGAAGGAGGAGTATGTTAGTACGATGGAATTGTGCGTGTAGCCGTGGCAGCCATGAGTATTGTAGCGCTAGTAGAAGTGGCTAGGGAAGGGTTGTTTAGGCAGATGAAGGCGATGGGGATTTAGGGACGGGGGGAGGGTGAGTGGAGCGAAGAGGAGCACGTAGAGGTGAAACGAGTGATGTTGATTTGGTTTAGAAAGAAGATCATATGGGGAGGCATGGAAGCTAGTGTTTTATTACGTGTGTTTTATTGGTTAGCGGTTGGGTTAGAGGATGGGGTGGAGAGTATAGGTGGGATCGATATACCAAATAGACAATAGATGAGAATAACATAGATTATACAAATAGAGGGTTATTAGAAGGAGGGGATAAACAATAGAATGAAGCAATAAATAAAAAGGGTTATATTATTTAATTAGTCAGGAATTTATTTGGGTGTGAATGTTAATACATATTGGTAAAAGATGTGGGAAATTATATATTATTAAAAAGGTGAAAATTAATATAATGAGGGGATTTACGGTCACGCAACAATAAAAGGGGGCAAATCACGCGAAAGGGAAGGAGTATTATTTGATGGATATTTAATCATGGCCCTAAGGGAACGCCATTATAATAGTGAGACACAGAGGGTAGTGGGGTTGGCGAAATCAAGGGGGTTAGGAAGGGTATATATTTTAACACCATTAGACATGGCATAGTTCATTGCAACAGTGCTAGGCAGTGTAAGATGAACGACGGGAATTGGGTAAGAGAAGCGCAGATAAAGACGGGGATGAAATGGTTGTTGGCAAACGAAAAGTACTAGAAGGTGATTTGTACGAGGGTTTGGTGCAGAGTAGGATTGGAGTTAGGCGGGGTGGAGAAGCATTTGATCAAGAAACATGGGGTCGGGGAGACGTTAGCGGGGGGGATTCAAATGGGTATTCGTGTAGCATAGGAGGGGAAGGGATGGGATGAATGCAGTAAAAAGAGGCCGCGGAATGGATTAGGGCCGTAGAAGGGTTTGGCGGTATTCGAAGGGTTCTAGTGCCGATTTTGCAAGGAGCCACTAGCTAGGACGGTAGAGGATGTTAATCATCATTTATACGTGTTTCATAAGGAGACAGAGGGTTACATATAGGACGAGGTTCTAGTGTAGTCGTGGGGTGGTAAGGGAGGGGTTGAAGAAGAATGTTGAATTGTAAACGAAAGCAAACAGAGCGACGAGGAGAAGGCGGAGGATAAGACAATGGGTGACAACGGGGGGCAAATCATATCAATAGAGGAGGCGATGTTAGCGAGTTCAATTGTAGTCAATGAAGAATTCGGAAGGATGATATGCAAGGAATGTGAGTTGGCGGTAGGGTTAGGAATGGTTAGGACGCATTTATCAAAGAGGCATGGTGTTAAGAAGGACATGGCACAACGGATTGCAAATATGATAGATATGGGAGAATGGGGTTGTGTTAAGGGCAGGGGGGAGAAGGCTAAGAAGCCTAAGAATGGAACGAGACTGCAGAAATGGTTGATGGTGTTTAACATGTTGCAATGCACGTTTTGCAGGGAGTTCTAGGCTAGGTTAGTGGATGAGATCAAGAGTCATTAGCATAGGGCAGGGCATAGAAAGGTAGAGGGAGCAATGATTAAGCTAGTGCAAATGCAGTCGTAGGGAGGATGGAATGGATGGGGGTTAGTGAAGGACAAGGATTTTTGGGTTGTAGAGGAGGGTTTGCTAAGGGTTAGTGAGTATGGGCAGATGGGGGTTAAGGTTAAGGAGGATTGCAAGGATGGAAAAGATTGCAGTAGTAAGGAGAGAGTAGGGGGGGACGGAAAGCAGGAGGAAGAGGTTGAGTGGGAGATCATACAAGAGGGTTAGGCATGAATGGGGTTAGGGAAGGGAATAGGGTTAGGGTTATGATGACAGGCGGATGACATGTAGCGTAGGGCAATTAAAGTAGTGAAAACGATTATTGTTAGCATGTTGCAAGTTAGTGGTTAGAAGTTGGCATAGTTAAGGAGCGGTTAGCATAGGATGGTCATGATTGTATGATAGGCAAAGCCCGCCAAAGGCTAACCTTAGAGGGCAGAAGGCATGTCGGGGGGTAGGGTTATAAGGGTTTGTGGTGAGGGGTAAAAGAAACAAAGAGGAGGAATAATCCACAGGGAGAGAGGTGGTGGGGGGGGACCACATAAAAATGGGGGAAGCAAGCCGTACATACATTTAGAGGAGATAAGAAGGTTAGACGTGGTGGAATAGGGGAAGTGGAGGTCATGGACCAAGGAAGGGGATAGAGGAGCCATGAATAAAGGGGGGACAAACCGTAGGAGCAGGAGGGGACAAACCATAATAACGGGAAGGAAAAGGGGTTTTATTTTATGAGTTAATGTATTATTTATGGCCCGCAGTATTTGAATGATTTTTTAGGAATTTGGAAAAAAAAAAAAAAAAAAAACAGTATTAATAAAAAGATGGATGGTTTTTTGGGATACATTTATGGGTTATGAGGGAACGCCGTTATATACAAGAGGAGGGGAGGGTTATTCCAAATCCATGGTCCGAAGCCATCCTAGAGAAGCCCGCCTAATGGCCACGTAGAAGGGGGTTATGAGGGCAGGTATGATTTGACGCATATGATATAGAGAGTTTGAGATTTTAGGACGGTGTTGCAGGCAACACGAGACATACATGGTAGTGAGACAGAATAGGCGGCAGGTTTTAGGGTGAGTAAAAACGAGGGGGTTAGGGTAGGATATATAGTTCAACAAGTCTAGTGCAGCATAGGTTATACAGACAACACTAAGCATGGCAATACAAGAAGCGACAATGAGTAATGTAGCCGAGGTGTTAGAGGTTTAGGAGAGTATGTTTAAGGTTAATGAGGAGTACCAAAGGTTGATTTGCAAGGAATGTAGGGTCGGGGTGATATTAGGTTTTGTTAGGAAGCATTTGAAGAATAAGCATGGGGTTAAGAAGGTTATGGCGATGAAGATTAAGAAGTATATACGTGCATAGCATTAGGATTAGGTGGATGGTTAGTCGTTTAAGCCAAGGGGTGGGTTGGGTCCGTAGAAAGGGTTAGACGTGTTTAATGGGATTCGTTGCAAATTTTGCTGCAATTTCAATTCGCAGTTAGTAGCAGAGGTGGAAGAGCATTGGTAGTTAATGGGGCATGAAGAGATGAAAGGATGTTTGATAGAGCTAGTGTAGATGTAGTTATGGTTTGGCTAAGATGGGGCGCGTCTGAATTTTTGGGTTGTGGAGGAGAAGGAGGAGAGGAAGGGTTGTTAGGGGGGGCACGTAGATGATTTAGGCAGTTGGTAGTTGGATATAATCAAGGAGGGATTGGAAGGTGTTGGGTTAAGAGACGAATGAGTAGCCGCGTAGAAGATAATTAGCAAAAGGGTCAGAAGAAATAGACAAGAAAGGTGCTAGGACAATGAGGAAGGGCGTTAAGATGTCTAGTTTCCCGTTTTTAAACTAGTTCATGACACCACTAGCCCGCATTCATAGTATGGAGGGTTAGGGTTATTTAGATGAGGAGGATTAGAACCGTTCGTAGGACAAGTAGGTAGACCCGAAAAAACAATATAGCCTGCAAACAATAGCAGTTGTTTTTAGGGGCATAGGTTGATTGTTGTATCATATCATAGGACGGGAAGGGTATGGGACGGGAGGTGACGTCAGGTGTAGTATGTGGAATGGGGTAATCAAGGAGGTTATTTCAACAACATATCAAAACAACGGACATGAGTAGGAGCGTAAGATGAGCAACTAGTAGGGATTGTTAGTAGGCGGAGACACGTCGCGGACAGCATAGTAGGTGCAAGTAGCGTTAGAGAGGTTTTTTATCATGAATGAAGAGTACAACAAAGTAATTTGCATTAGCGAAGGGTGTAGGAAGGCAATTAAAGCATAGGCGGTCCAAAGGCATTTGTAGAGGAGACATAACGTTCTAGGGGTTTTGTTGAAGAGGATTGTGGATGTGATTAGTGAAGAAGTGGGATGGCGTTAGAGACCGAGTAATAAGAGATTACTAGTGAATGGTTTAAGGCTGTAGAAAGGGTTGGAGGTGTTCTAGAGGTTTTAGTGCTGGTTTTGCAATGAGTTACTAGCGAGGACGGTGGAGGAAGTTGAACATCATTTATATGAGATGCATAGGGAGATAGAGGGTCACATATGGGATGAAGTGCTAGTACAGTCGTGGGGTGGGGAGGGGACGTATGAATGTTAGGTTGTGGATGAAAGGAAATGTAGTGGGGGTAAGGCAATAATGGAGGTGGTAGAGGAGGTGGCGCTAGTAGAGGAGGTAGTAGCGGAGGAGGCAGTAGTTGATGATGTAGCAGTAGAGGAGGACATAGCAAGGGAGATAGATCCAAAGAAAATTCTAGATAATGTTATAGAGGAGAGCGAGGGTTAGAGTAAAGAGGAGGGTTAAGAAGAGAGGAAGGTGTGTAATGAGGCGGAAAATTTAGATGGGTGGGAAGGGGATTGTTTTAGGTAGAAGTAGAGGGAGGCCGAACATGTAAGATGGGATGAAATGGCCGAGGATTAGGTAGTTATGTATTAGACGGAAAGGGTTACGAGACGAGAGTTTAAGGGAAAGGGAGTAGAGGAGTAAACAAAGAAGGGGGTTAGGTAACAATCGAGACAGGAGTTTCTAAGACAATGAAAATGGTATTTAGTAAGTAGTGTAATAGGTGAAGAAGAGTTTTTAATGTATGAATTTAGAGATAGTAAGGTTATAACCCCGTCACGGAGCGTGTTCATGATGAGGGTTAGGGTTATAGGGAGACGAGAGGGGCAGGGTTATAGGGAGGTGAGAGGGTTAGGGTTATAGGGAGGCGTAAGGGGCAGGGTTATAGGGAGGCGCAAGGGTTAGGGTTATAGGGGAACGAGAGGGGCAGGGTTATAGGGAGGCGCGAGGGTNAGGGGTAGGGTTATAGGGGAACGAGAGGGGCAGGGTTATAGGGGAACGAGAGGGGTAGGGTCATAGTTGAGTGTTTTAGTTGGGATATAGGGTCATAATGAAGAGTGAGGGTTAGGGTTAATGTCATAACGAAGGGAAAGAACAACAGTTGGTAGAGAGAGAGTGGAAAGGGTTTAGGAACAATAGGGGTGGTAGAATATGTAGTACAAAGGAAAGGTTAAAGGAGGGGCAGGAGGTAGAGTAGGATAAAGAAGAGGAAAGAAAGGGGAGGAGAAAGGGAGGGTTTATAGAAATGAGAATGAGAGGATAAAACGAGTGCAAAGACGCAAAAGGGTTAAGAAAGAAAGGCGAGGTAAGTTTAGGCGAAGTGGTGTTATAAAGAGTAGTGTAGTAGGAGGAGATGAGGGGGAAATGAATGGTAATTAAGAGGTTTTGCAGCAGTTGGTAAAGAAGAGGGTTAAAGGGAGTAAGGCAAGGAATAGAGATAAAGGTAAGGGTGAGTAAATTTAAGGGGGGTTAAGGTAGAGCAAGTAGGAAGAGGTAGAGTAAGCAAGAAGAGGTAGGGAAGAGGCAGGGTAAGTAGGAAGAGGCGAAGGTAAGAAAGGGGGGAGGAGAAGTTAGAGGGTGAGGGTTATAGAGTATAGTGAGGGTTAGGGTTATTATAAAGGGAGAGGGTAAGGGTGAAGATTTAAATAGAAGAGGAGAATGTTTGAGTTAGGGAGGGAGATAGATTTTTGTAAAATAGAGAGGTTTAGGGTAGGTATAGAAGGATAGGGTAGAGGGTAAAAAGAGTAAGAGGGAGGGTAGGAGGGTAGTATAAGGAAAGGGGTTAGAGAGATAGAGATAGAGATAGAGGTGAAAGATGGTGATTAGGATTTAGAAAGAGTAAGGAAGGGAGGGGAGGGGAGGGGATGTTTAA
>LMYD01000264.1:0-15519 GCA_001630595.1 Pseudogymnoascus sp. BL308 | reverse complement strand
CCTAGTAGGGGGGAGGAGGGGGAGGAGGAGGGGTGAGGAGGGGTGAGGAGGGGCGAGGGAGGAGGACTATTGATACCCGTTGGATGAGAAGTCTAGGGGATGGTTGTGTATAATAAGCACCAGAGGGAAGGAGATGGTGTTGATTGGGTTATTTATGGGAGTACGGATAAATAAATATTTCTGATAAATATATTGTTATAAAAATATAATTGATCGGAGTAATATTGCTACCAAAAACAACAATATACCCTTTTAATTAACCAGTTACCCCAGAACCAAGCTACAGAGTTAAATTCCATCACCTCACTACAGGTATTAATTATCACCTGTTCAGTCTCTCTTCGGACTTTCCAGCCGCGCCGGTACTGGCAAAAATTACAAGGGATAGATTATATTAGCTCCCATGCAAACATCAATTCTCACCTGTTCACTGTCGCTTTTCAGACTTTCCAGCCGCGCGAGTACTGGCAAAAACTGTAAAGACTCAAACATGCATCAAAGTCAACTCCCTTCTCTCATCACCCCAGGAAAAAGAAACTTTGCTTCAAAGAAGGTGTATTTGCGTGTATCTTCAACGTCAAAGTCCCACCAGAATCTCCTAACACAACCGCAACGCCATTTTATATAGACCGAACGCCCGCCACATTCCCAGCCCAAACTGACAAGCCCATCGACCCGCCAATCCTCTAATCCAAATCCATTCCATTCTCCTCCTCCTCCCCACCCCCAACCAACTGCTTCCTCCTCGTCTGCATCTTGCCAAACACCTTCGCCCTCGGCGCCACAACCTCCTCCTCGACCTCCTCCCCCGCCGCCTCGAGCGCCAACCTCTCGCTCCCCCTCATCTTCGGCAAGAGGTGCGCATTCTCCGCCACCAACTTGCGGTCCGCCGCCTTGGCGCGCTCCTTGTTGCCCTCCATGCGCTTCTTGTAGAAGACGCGCTCGCGCTTCTGCCGGATCTCGGCGACGCGCGACATGGCCTTGAGCGTCGTGGCGACGAGGTCGCGGTTGTAGCGCACGGGGACGTTGCGGCGCGCCGCGAAGGTGAGGGTGCTGTCGACGACCATTTCTTTGCCGGCGGATTTGCGGAAGGCTTTGGTCCACTTGAGTTTGCGGGGGTTACGCTTCATTTTGAACTGAGAGGGGGGNTTCTTGTGGCACTTGCTGCGACAGAAACGGAAGAGGCGGGCATCGTTGCGGACGAAGGTGATGCCTTTGCTAGGGTAGCAAGGTTGCGAGCAGAAATAGCACGTCTCGATTCTGCCATAAAAGTTAGTCCCAACAATCCCAATACCATTGCGTTATTTCAGGTGCTCATACCTCATCTTGGCGGTTGTGCGGAGATGATGTTGTTGGTTGGGCAAGGACTCGTGCTTGCTTGCTTCGCCTGCTATCTGAAATCTTTCTTCTTGCCCAAAAATTTGACGTTGGCGCGGGTAGCGATAGTGCGATAAAGGCAGGGATGTTGTGTGCGCGGGCCGACTGTGGCGCCGAGGCGAGCGAGGGTCGCAAAATTGTAGATTGGCGCAGAGACGGCTCCGATTATTTGCCGCCCGAAACCGAAAAGCAACTCAACTCAACTCGCACAGCTCAGCACTCTACGATCCATATCTACGGGCAAAAGGCAGCAGTTGGTTTAAAGGCAGTGAAAAGGAACGCATATAAACAATTATGGCTTCTGTTGTCGCAATCGGCGTCGGTGTCGCAGCCGCGGCTTTCCTGGTATGCAAGCACCTCGGACCCAACACCTCAGGGGAACAATCCAACTAACACAGTTCTCCTAGGGACGCGCCGGACTCGTCGCTATGCGCAGATACCGCGGCAGCGCTGGTGCCGTCGGAGCGCTGGGGAAGGCATACTACAAAGGCGGCTTCGAGCCCAAGATGAACCGCAAGGAGGCGTCGCTGATTCTGCAGCTGAGGTAAGATAGTCCCTTCCCTTCCTCCGGGCGGCTGTCTGGTGTATATGGGTGAGCCATGCTGACGGTGATGAATAGCGAGCGCCAGCTCACCAAGGAGAGGATCCGGAAGAACCACCGCACGCTTATGATGTTGAACCATCCCGATCGGGGGGGCAGCCCGTACCTGGCTACGAAGGTTAATGAGGCGAAGGAGTTTTTGGAGAAGACTTCGTGAGAGCGGCTGGGGCGGAGGGGGAGAGGGGGCATTGTACTATTATATTGAAGCATCAGCGAGGCGTTTTTTTTGTGTACTGTATGTATGTACGATTTTTGGGGGGCCGTCGAGGGTAGATGGATGTATAAAAACTCTCCTCATAGCATGGTACTATCAATGTAAAGAGTATTCCGACGTTGAACACGGGGGTGGCATTATGTATATGTATAGATTATTTGGGGATCTGTTTATAAATGGTATAGCATTGCTAGGTATATGTAATATATAATACATATATTTGTGTGTTGTCCAAGTTCAGATTATCCCACGAAGAACACGCAAGGCCTCCTTCGCAATCCACCCATCATAATGAGAGGAGTTAGTTGTTTCAATCCCGTACGTACAGTACATATATATCCCTCCACCCCCTTCCCTGGGACCGAGACCATTTTTTTCGAGCAGTTAAAAATACAGTAAAAATTATACAAGCAAGTATGCCATTTAGAGCGGAGATGATGCAGTGAAAGCACCAATCCTCGTGAGGAGCAAGCAAAAAACAAAAATCCAGAACCATGCCACCAAAAAGATATTACAAGCAGTTATATATGCTGTCGATTAAAACACATCTCGTACATCACGCATAACGCTAGTCAAAGCGTATGCAGCCGTGGTCGAGATGATGGCTTAAGCCTTAGACGCACCGCCTCTGCGCTTGGGGTTGCTCTGGCCAGGCCTCTTCTTGGAGGAAGGCTTCTTCGCCTCCTTCCCCTCAATGAACTTCAGCAGCTCGTCGATGCTGCGGGAGTCCATGCCCATAGCGTTACGCGGATCCCTGCCCGACGACGCCTCGGCAGTCTGGCCGACCGGCGGCTGGGCCTGTGTCTGGCCGAGCGACATGCCGGGGGACATCTTGATGCCGGCGCGGATGCGGCGGGCCTGGACGTCCTTTGCGTGCTTGGCGATGGAGACGGCGTTCTGGGTGAGCTGCTCGAGCCAGCTCTCGGCCTCTTTGGTGTTCTTGTCCTCGGCGCCGAGCTCGGTGAGGAAGATGTTGTAGGACTCGCGCATGCGGTTTACGGAGGCCTTGGAGTCCTGGTCGAGGGCGAGGGCCTGGGCGAGCTGGAAGAGCAGCGTCCCGGCGTTGATGGATTGCTTGCCGAAGACGCTTTCGCAGATCTCGAGCGAGGCTTCGAACCAGAGGCGCGACTCGTGGTAGAGCTTGAGGTGCTGCAGCATCACGGCCGCGTTGTTGGTGGTCGTGATGGAGTCGGGGTGGTTTTGGCCGTAGATGACCTTCCAGAGCTGGAGGGCGTGCTTGATGTAGGCTAGTGCGAGCTTGGTCTCGCCGTTGGCGTGGCTGAAGAGACCGAGGTTGAGGTAGCTGAGCAGGGTCTCGGCGGAGTCGACACCGAGGGTCCTCTCGGACACGATGACGGCCTTGCGGGCCAGTTCAACGGCAGCATCCTTCTCTTCGAGCTGGTAGTAGAGCATGGACAAGGTGTTGTACACGCGTGCTACCTCAGGGTGCATGATGCCGTAGATCTGCTCGTGCAGGGAGAGTGACTCCAACAGGAGTTCTTGTCCGAGCTTCTTCTGTCCCTGGAGGATGGAAATGCGGCCAGCCTCGAGAGCCTCCTCGGCAAGAGCGCTCTTTGGCGAGGCCTCCTTGATGATCGGAACAACGTTCAGGACGTCATCAGCCGAGAAGGTCATTGGTGGACCTGCTGGGACTGCCTTAGCTGCCGAAGGGGAATCAGAACGAGCCTTCTTCTTCTTCTTGCTTGAAGTCGTGGTGGCTGTGCCGTTGGCCTCCTTGGGTGCCTCAACAGCCTTTGTAGGCTTGGCATTTGCTGCTGCCTCCTTGGTGAAGTAGTAGTCCTTGGAGACGAGTTGGAAACCCATCTTCAGGGACACCTCACGAAGCATCTGGACAGGCTTGATGGCGGCAAACCAGTTCTCCTCAAGAGTGTACTTGTATCTCTTCAGGGTCTGTGCCTCAATCTCCTTTCTTAATGACTCAGGGGTGACATCCTTGAATGAAAGATCGGTATCGGCGTAGAGAGCCTTCAACGAAGCGTCGATCAGGGCAACTGGGCTCTCGTTGAAACCAGTGCCTAAGAGGCAGTTGAGAAGGTGAGCGATGCAAGCGCTGGTGAAAGGAATTGGCAAGTATCGGAGGTAGTTTCCTGCGATGTGCTTGAAAGATCTGGAGATCATCTCCTGGATGGAGAGAATCTTCAGGGCCTCAAGACGTCTGCCCTCGGCCTGGCCCGCAAGCGTTCCAAGGTATCTGATGTTGATACCGCGCTTGTGGAGCAGGCGGCTGAGCGACTCGCCATCCATAGGGAAGCCAACGTCTCCCTCCTTTAGGTCGCGGACAAGCTCAGGCAGCACAGTTGTGCGCAGGAACTTGGCGGCTGCTCTGACTTCCTCCTCGTCCTTGGCCCATTCGGCGATTTCAGCCTCGGTCTGGGGCTCCTGGCCGCTGAACACATCAGGGTTAAGGGAGAATGCGAAGTCGGTAATGTCGATTCTGTCCTTCTCGGAGTCAGCAGGCTTGGCCGGAGCCTCGGAGGATTCGGCATCAGCCTCGCCCTCTGTGACCGCCTTCTTTGCGTCCTCTTCGACCTTGGCGGCCTGTCGCCTCTCCTCCAAGCGCTCGTTAACCCACGCCCTCATCTTGATCTTCCAGTATGCCTCCACCAATTCTGGGCGAAGGACGGTCATTCTGTGAGGGTAAGACGCCTCGCCAGTCTGCTCGGGGCTGCTAATTGCAGTTCCGTTCTCCTCCATCCACTCGATATCCAAAGGTGTCACTCGGTACAAATCAAGGACGTACTTCCTTCCATCAGTACCCAACAGACCTTTGGTCTCAACACTGCCTTCAAGCTCATGTCTCTTGCCAGCCTTATCCCAAACAGCATGCTTCTTGACCTTCAAGGCCTTCGACAGCTTCTCGAAAACGGGAACGAACTTCTCATCAGCAGCGATAACCTCCTTGCCGTCAACTGCACCGTAGTCGATCTGGTTCTCTCCAGGGTCGCGCTGCTTGAAGATACCAGGGACAATGCTCTGGCCAACAAGGCGCTTGCCGAGGTAGTCAATGACGACGGTACCAGGGGTGAAAAGGCCATCAATATCGAGCTGGTTGACCATGCGCACGCCCATGACGTCCTTGCCAGTTGCAACTCTTGCGGCCTCGTCGCCACCCTCGGATGCGAAAGTGCCGACACCGTCAGCACCGAAGGAGAAGAAGACGTTGTTGTAAACGAATATTTGGGCGTCTCTGCTCTCAGTAGGGTTCAAGGGTGCGACCTCGCCTCTGGCGACTAATACGGCACCGCGAGCAGCTGCGTCGTTGTAGTCGGCAAAAAGCTTCGAGGTAAGGCGTTCGCGGAAGACTCTGTCCTGAGCGGTCTCCTTCGGCAGCTCCCTCGTGGATTGGAACTCCTCGTTCCAGTCCCTAAGAGTCTCGGTGTTCTCGATGCCCGAAATCAAGTAGCTCTCCTGAGAGCGGGTGAGATCAGACTGGTGAGTAGTGAGTGGCGAAGACTCCGAAGGCACGATCCAGGGGCTTGCCGGGGTCGAGTTGGTGATCTGGAAGTTGGTAAGAGGCTCCTTTTGGTTGTTGTATTCTTGCAGCTTCTCGAATGCGGGTTCGAAGGAGGGAGACAGGTCCGACATCAGGGCCAAAAGCGAATGTGCGGCATGCGGCTTTGGTGCTGTTCGTGGAGTGGGGTCGAATCTGCCATTTGTCGACTTGTTGACGTAGAAGCCAGAGACGTGGGAGGTGATCTGGAATTGCTCGCCTTCCAAAGTAGTCGCTTGGAGGTATAACAGGTGACCCTTTTGGCGAAGGTGGTATGGTGGGGGGTTCCATGGCGATAAGCCGACAGCCTTGATTGTCTTAGGATGCGATTCCTGAGTAGGTGGGAGGAGAGTCGATAATGCTCCAGGCGCCTGGAAATCGTAATCTGCCAAGGGGTGAGCAGCACCGTTGGTTTGGGCTGCCGCCGCCTCGCCAGAGGCGGGGGCCTCTGACTCCGTAACGGAATCGTAAAGAGACAGGCCTGATAGGATACCTTGTAGGGTATCTGTTCGGTCACCAGCCGCTCCAATAAGTTCGCGGACACGGATAACATGTATGCGGGCTTCCTTCTCCGTATATGGGTCCTCCACAAGCTTCAATTCCGACTCGGGTACGAGGTCCTTGACATCGGAAAGTTGGATGAAGTCGTTGATTCGTTCGCCATTGTGCTCCAAATGGAAGCAAGAATATTGGAACGTATCTGGCAGCTCAATAACAGATTGTCGGACATCGTGGACTTGCTCCTGTGATGATACCTTCGATCTTGTCAGTTGGTCCCGCAATGACATTCCCAGGGGTCATTACCATAATCTGCATCTTGTGTGGCTTGTGGGGTAGGTTGACTGTCAGGGAGAAGATAGCTGCCCATTGCATCAGTTAAATGTTTTCGTTCCAAGCAGGAGATGCCAGTTTCCAGCAATCTCCTTTAGAGGGTCATACTCTCAGCACCCTGATCTAACTCTTCCTCTCCTTCTTGGGCCTCGCCGTTGGCTGTCGTATGACTCTCGGCGACGGCATTTTCTGGCTCTGCAACTGCCTCTTGAGCGAGGGCTATGAGGTAGATGTTAGCAGCTGTTCCTGTCCGAAAATCTGGGGGTGGCGTTGGGCATAGGTGATTGTGGTTTCTGGGGTCAATGGTTCGGGGATCACGTACCAGGAGACTGTCCCTTTGTGTCATTAGATTCAGCCATGGTTGACCAGAGGCAGAACTGTACAGTTCAAATAGGACGGCAATGAAACAATTGCCAGGCAAATAGTAATAAGAATCGAAAAATAATGCGTATAATACAGCAAAAGAAAATGGTTTTGGGGAGAGCTGGTAAATACTATGTCGAGTCCACTGACATGGAACCTCGAGGTAAAAAAAATGTTGCCGTTTGTTTCCGTTCCGGCGGCACTTGCGGGCGGGCCATCGGCTCAAACCCGCACGTTCGGGGTATGACCCCCCTGCAACACAAGGCCGCAGCCTCGTCTGTTTTGAGGCTATTTGTAAACAATGACATCGATAATCCCCCATGCTTTCCCATACCAATATGAGTCTCTAGCACCAATGCATTTCAATTTTGCTAGTCTTGGATAATATATGGCATGCTTTGAATAGCGCTTTATATATATCTACTCATTAGTACAGTTTTCTTTACAAATTGAGCGGGTAAGTTAATCTCATTGACTTGTTGACATGGCGATGCTGACTGGGGATAGGAGAAGGGAACATAATATCAAAACATGACTGGCAACGCTTATAGCTTTACACCGGTGCGGCGACGAAAGGCGGAATTCGAAGACAATGATACGGACGCAGACTCCAAACATTGGACCGCCGCACGCTGCAATCGCCTTCTCCGCTCCCTACAATCTCGAATAGAGCTACTGAAGAAAGACGCCGCACAGTTTATACCTACAGCTCAGCCAGCAGAAGTCGCAAATAGCACTACAGCAACTGATAATTGGGGGAAAAGAAACAGCAGCGCCTTACACAGAGATAACCGCGGCGATGATGGTGCGAAGCCAAAGAAGAGAGTCCGTGTGACTTACGGAGGAAGGTCTCGCCAGAAGGACGAAGGAGGACGAGGCGCTTCTAGCCACGGGGGAAATTCGACAAAGCGTGGTTTACCGGCAATAACTAGACCCCCTGGAGAGATTTCAGTGGAAACACCGATCCTCACTCGAATCCGACCTGACGATGGCATGTCTCGAGCGTCAGCAGTTAAAGTGTATGGCCTGGGAGAACCGGTCAGGAAAGAAGGAACCAAAAGCCGAAATGCTCGCTTTGGGTCATCGGTTCCTGGGATATCCAATTTCCGCTCAAATACCTCTCTAAAACAGCTCCAATCAGCAATGAGCCCGAAGATATACACATTATATGTTGGGATTTACAACGCCTTGGAGTCCCTGTTACGAACCACAGAACAAGCCTATGTGCAGGCGCCAGAACGCTCGAATTCGCTCCTTTCTTTATGTCTTCGAAATGTACACCAACGCATCCAGCTTGAAGAGGATTGGGAAGCCATAGATGCAAACACGATGGGTCTCAAGTCCACGCTGAAACGAGATATGTCTGGAGAGATATACGCCCAATTGGAGGATATTGGAACTTCGGAGCATGGCTGGAAACACTTGCGCACTGTTGTGAGAGCACACGGTGTAAATGTTGTTGCCAATGCAATTTCGAGTGGCTTAATTAACCAGGTATTCGGGGAAGCATTGGTCATGCTGTGCTCGCAGATGGGCTGCCATCGAGAGGCAGAAGTACTACTGGACGCCTTACTACTCACAATGCCCAATAATAAGCCGGCGACTCCGTATAGTCGAATTGCAGATATCCCCGAGCTCGCCCCGTTATTGGCACTGGAGAAGTACGTCAGCCATACGGGACGAACCTCAGAATACTTCCGAATGATGACGGATATATTTGGAGGTGGAGTGGTCGCAATTCAGTGGCTTGCAACCAAAGAGCTTTGTGGATTGTGGACAAGAGTCTTCCGTGCTATTTCAGCCGAACCTGCTTGCCAGAATGCAACCGTGTTCCTTCAAGAGATCCTTCCCCTGATGCTGAACGCATCAGCGGGGCAGTCGAAGACGGATGCCGTCCCATTCAACACCAGAGTATCAGTGGCGATAGGCACTACGTTCTCTAGTGTGCTGGCAACTCTCTCTGCAGTTGTGATTCTGGATGAAGCTCCAAACGAGTCGGGCGAATATTTAGTTACTGATCGTGGGAGGAACGTTATCAATATCCTTCGACATCTTCACATAGAATATTCGATACCTGCTACTGAACTCAGGGGCCAAGTCAGCCTAGTATTCCTAGCGAATCTTTTTGCAATGCCCCTGAGGGATGCTGGAGAGAAGCGCTGCTTACAGCTTATTCAACTATTACAACAAGCCTGCCAGGGCTCCCGCGGCATCGTCGACCCAGAGATTGCAGAGTTTATGTGCTCGGTGGCACGGTGCTGCGGTAGAGGCCTATCAGGTACTGGCCTGGAGCATTTCAAACGCTTCTCTCTACTCGTCGAGGCGTGCACATCGACAGGTGGCGACAAAAAACGGCATCTGTTACAGAATATTATAGTTTCAAGTGCATACGTATTCTCTCAACAGGTCCCGATCGCGGCACACTTGGATTACGCAGACGATATCCGGGCCAAGTTTCAGATACACCCTGAGTTGGGACATGGGAAGTCACCGAGCAGCAAGCCTACGGCCGCCTTTCGGTGGGAGGAGGGGATCAGCGAGTGGGTGGCGCCGACGCCAGCTGTCAAACCGAGCAGACATTCTGTCGATCCACTTCAGTGGGAAGACTCCGAGATCGAGTCGCCTGTGCCGTCACTTCGAAAAGTTCAGAAGCTTCAGGCTCCTTCCTTCTCAACCACGAGAGAGAATGCCCTCGGCCAGCGAGTGGCGGCCCGGGTATCTGACTTGATCCCTTCCAGCCCTAGCATATACGGAAGCGAAGGCACGGGGTATGACGAGGGCGACACGAGAGACACGATATTCTCCGACATGTCCCCTCCCCCTCGGATAGCATCAGTTTTCACCAATAAAAGCACGGCGCCTCACAAGCCAACGGCGAGCAGAAAACCGGGGAATGTTGGATCTAGGTCTGCCCAACACGGCCGCGGCTGGAGCGTCTACGGCGAGGTGACCAATGCCAGGAAGGAGGAGGAGGCTACGGATGAAGAGGACGAGCTTAGCGTGACCTACTTTTTACCTGACGAGAAGATATCGGCGGTCATGACGGAGGTGCAGAGCAACTCCAGGCTCAGTGTTGGCAGCCACAGGCGCCGTTCGGGTGTCATGACCACTGGGAAGGCGTCTCGGCAGATGGCCGAAGACGACGATTTCAGTGGCGACGAGCTAAGCTTCTGAAGTTTTTGAGATTTTTGAGGTTCCGAGTCGAGAGGCTCAATAGCATTGGACAAAGAGAGTCTTGAGGGCACGGGACAAATATCCAGAATAGTGGTCTAGACCCTCTGAAATAGACCCAAGTACAGTTTTAGAGTAGAGTACAAGCGCAGTACAGTGCAGTAACTAGTGCCATGTATACTACATTTTTTCCTTCCTGCCCTCTCCAAGGCATTTCGCATACGACACAATTACGAAAATACCTGGCGCACCCAAAGTATCTGTGTCCGTCTCGTGTGGGCGCGGGTGGGCTGCGCTAGACGCTGCCGCTAAACCGAACGCGGGATGAAATCTCGGCCGTGGCGGGCGGAGGGTTTCATGACATCGGCCAGGGACGCGAGGATGTGGCTGTTGGGGCGCGGCTGGTGTGGGGCGCGCGAGCTTGGCGCCGAACGGGCTGGGCCAATCGTTGGGACGCAAGGGGAGGTGGTGCAGACTATGCGCGATGCAAGGTACCTGGAGATCAATCGGGGACAGCCACTGGGAGCGTGTAGCGGGGGGTATTGGGGAAGTACTTGAGGAATGAGATCGACATGTGGGATGTAGAGACGAGTACTGGGGAGTATCTTCGTGTGTTGTAGAGAGAGAGAGAGGGAGGTAACGTGACATGAGTCTGCCTGTGTGTTATTCATAGAAGCTTCATTTTATATAGTTTATATGAAGTGTTGGATTCTGTTACAGCCTCATTTCGCACTCGCGCTATACACTGCGCCATTGTACTGTATATATTGCAGAATGGATGCAAATGCAACGTGGTGAGGCGGCGGGGGGGTCCAGATGAGATTGGCCCAGGGTTATGTTGGTGGTGCTGGCGGGGTGTTGGCGAGAGGCACCGAGCACCAGCACACGCACGCAGGTACTCGTCATTTGGTGTATCAGAATGCCCAGACTCGATACCCTACTCGGCGCCGACACGAAACAATGGGAGGGCGTGCGAGATGCGACAGACATTTCTATCCACTCGATGATGGGCAGCTAGGGAACGCTTGAATGCGCTTGAATCAGTGGAGTTAGAGAGTATGGAAATGTGAATGGTGACAGAGAACGGAATGCACAAAATGCACAGAATGCTGGAAAATAGAGAAACAGAGGAGAGATATGCATACGTAGTACTCGTCATATCTGCGTTTGATATCGCTTGAAGAACGAAGAGTACCTCGTGGGAATTGTCGGTACATGGCGTTGGCCACTTGCCGTCCCCTTCAGGAACCGCCGAAAATTAGCCACTGTGCCACTGCGCACTCACTGGCCAACTCCCAACTCCACCCCTCCGATCCCTACTAAGACCCGCTACTTCCCCCCTGTGTCGTTGCCGCCTCCTACTCGTATCTTCGTTCTCGTCCTTCTCCGGTGCGACTTCATTCCTTCTCTCTCTCCTCTTTCTCTTCAACACCAACCTCGTCCTCGAGAACTCGACCTCGTTCTCGTCGATATAGACGACCTAACCGACACTCCCTTTTTTTGCACGCCTTCGGATCCATCTCGAATCTTCGACGGAGACTCGACTTCCGCAACGACTTCGTTGATTGATTTTTCCGCTCTTTCGATCCTCGCGATAGATATCCTAAGGGATAGACGACCTGCGACCCCCTTCACTCGGCGCTTGACTGTTAAGCTGGACTTCACTCGCCTCAGAATCAAAGAACACAACAACAATCATTAACTAGCAAACATACCCGCGTCTTCTACGACGACACTCATTTAGACTCGAACACTCGACCATTTCGCACACCGGATTCAGTCCACATCCCACACATCGAAGGGAAACCTCTTCGACCACTGTACTAACTGCAAACCTGTCAGCTGCTGGCCATCGACAGGTTCTTTCAGTTACCAGTCCTTTCCCAGTTTTAACACCCTTACCGGCAAGCCCGGGTCGACAGCATCTTAATCCACAACCATGTTCTCCTCAACATGGACCATGGGCGCTGCCCTAGGCCTACTATTCCTTACCCAAAGCGCCAGAGCCGACGAGGCATCGGAGGCCATCCTCGTAAAGGAGGCCGACAACGTGACGGATCTCTTCCACAAGTTCATTTTCATAATCTGCGGTGTCGTGGCACTGATATTCGTGACCTGGAGGATCCTGATCGTCTCCGTCAAGTACATGCGTCAACTAGTGTGCCTCACAAACGAGAAGCAGCGCTACTTCCAGAGGCCGTACAAGAAGTATGCCAGTCTCAAGAAATACCTCATCTACGCCCCGATATTCCACAAGAGGCATAACCGCGAGTTCCAGTTGTCCACGGCGATGAACATGGGCGTGTTGCCCACGCGGTTCCAGTTATTCGCCTTGACTGGGTATGTTGGCACGAACATTGCATTCTGCCTGGCCCGAATCCACTGGGATCAGCCACTCTCCGTTGTTGCCGTCGAGATGAGACACCGATCGGGTATTCTTGCGGTTGTCAACATGATCCCACTCGTCATCATGGCCACGAGGAATAACCCGCTTATTCACTGGCTCGATATCTCCTTCGACACGTTCAACCTACTGCACCGCTGGTTCGGTCGTATCGTGGTTATCGAGGCGTTGTTGCACACCTTTTCTTGGATTGTCTCTACTGTCCACCGAAAGGGGTGGGCCGCTGTTGGCGCAGCATTCCAAAATAGCGAGATGATGATGTTCGGTCTCATTGTGAGTTCTAACCTCCCTTCTATATGCCTACTGGCATAGGGATGAAAAATACTAATCATTTGTAGGCTGTTGTTGCGATGGTTGCCATTACGGTCCAGTCATTATCGTTCGTCAGACACGCCTTCTACGAGACGTTCAAGTATCTCCATATCATGCTAGCTATACTAACGATAGTTGGCATCTGGTACCATCTTAAACTAGCCGGGTTGCATCAAACTAAATACCTTGTCGGCGTCATCGTCATCTGGGCGCTAGAGCGTACTGTCAGGGTCCTCATTGTCATGTACCGCAATCTAGGAAGGGGTGGAACCAAGGCACTATTGGAAGCTCTGCCCGGCAACGCGGTTCGCGTCACCCTCGATGTCGCCCGCCCCTGGACCTTCACGCCCGGACAGCACGCTTACCTCTACATGCCCTCCATCGGCCTGTTCACATCCCATCCCTTCTCCGTGGCGTGGAGCCAAGAAGAGGAAGACCCGCTCGCAGGAGATGGACTCGCCGGCAATAGGCAAGACGTCCTCGCCATCCGCAAGACAACCATGTCCTTCGTCATCCGTGCCCGTACCGGCTTCACCAACACGCTATTACAAAAAGCAGAGGCAGCCCCTGAAGGCAAGATGTTCACCAGGTGTTTCGTCGAAGGCCCCTACGGCGGCGCGCACCTAATGCGCTCCTACGGCACAGTCGTCCTCTTCGCCGGTGGAATCGGCATCACGCACCAAGTTCCCCACGTGCGTGACCTGGTGACCGGATACGCCAACGGCACTGTCGCCGCGCGCAAGGTTTTGCTGGTCTGGATCATCCAGAGCCCCGAGCATCTGGAGTGGATCCGGCCGTGGATGACGGAGATCCTGGCCATGGACAAGCGTCGCGACATCCTGCGCATCATGCTCTTCATCAGCCGTCCGCGGTCGACCAAGGAGATTCACTCCCCCTCAGCGACGGTGCAGATGTTCCCCGGTAGGCCGAACATTGAAACGCTGCTGGACATGGAGGTTGAGAACCAGGTCGGCGCTATGGGTGTCTCGGTGTGCGGTAGCGGCTCGCTGAGCGACGACGTGCGGAGCGCTGCCCGAAGCCGCCAACACAAGTCGAATATCGACTTTGTGGAGGAAGCATTCACATGGTAGTATATGACGGGGGTTGCCGATAAAGATCTTCTGTTGTATATATGTTTTTGCTGGGCGGTCTGCTTGAAAAGATTTTTTTCTTCTACTAGGGAGGAAGGAAAGAGAGAAAATCTATCAACGCTTTAGAGACAGCTTGATGATCTGATTTAGCGTTTTTTCGTGCGGTGGGAATAGCCGGGCTGGGATTTTTATGGGATGGGAGGGGTGCATGGTTCACGGGACTGGTGAGGATGCCTCTGGAGTTTTTATTTGGGATGGTGCCGTGTGTGGTTTTCCGCATGGATATGGGTGTTTGGTGGGTTAGATACTGGCTTTAATGCTGGATTACATTCATTTGGATTATCTTTACGTGTATTTGTGCTGCCCAAGTGCCTCAACAGTGACTGTATAATAGCTGATATATGGGGAACTATGGCTGAGATGAAGGCATTCAGTGACTCAGGGCTGTAATTGCCGTCATGTCCTTTCAATTAGTTGGTAATATGGAAATGGAGCATAGGAAGAAAGTCCCATCACATATAATGCTCTATCAATTCTCAGGTGTGCACAGTCCCAATCCGACTCTGTCCGCTTCGTGGAGTGCACGGAGCACCACCCCGATAAGGATGCCTGGATAACATCAGGCCCGACATAACCCCATTTCATGTCTAGGTGCCAACTAGTTGCATTCCCGACAGCAGCAAGCAAGGGCAGTCTATTTCGATATTTAAACCCCCCTTCCACCATCGCGAAACCTATTTTATCCCCGAAAACCCGGACCTTCTCGACGGCGCTCTACAATTATCGTCGGTACCTGACTTACCTTACCCATTCCACGCCATCGACCCCACCTCAGGTGACCACTCCGACGCTCTGTGAACCCAGCCTTGATTCCGCGGCTTTGTCTATCGAAGGAGCAGACCGAAACACAGCATCCGACCTGTCATTCCAGCTTTCCCGATAAAGCCTTTAAGCATTCCACGCTCTCTCAGGGACTCTTAGGGGCCTAGAAACCATCCAGCGGACGACGCTACAACCTTGGAGGTGCATCGGAGAAGGGCACTTGACGATTCGGCTTGATTCGGGGGTACTACTACATACAGCCTTTTCGGGGTACGAAATAACGAACGACCGCCTTGAAAGATACAGGAAGGAGTGAACTAGAAGGCTCGCCCGGAGTTTTGATCCAGCTACACCTCTCTACACCAGAAGCACACAGAACACACCTCGGAAGTTGCTCGGAAGAGCCAACACCGCAGAAATGGGTTTGGTATACAACGACTACCTCTCCAGCGACAAGATCTACGGCTGTAAGAACTGCAAAACCCATCTCTCCAAGCACGAGAACCTCGTTAGCCGGGTAACATCCCCCCCTCCTCCCCCTCCCTCCCCCAAACCACCCCTCTCCAATCCACAGCCAGAAGAGAGAGGCTAACCCCCTTCCCCGCCTACAGAGTTTCCGCGGCCAAGTAGGCAAAGGCTACCTCTTCAACAACGTCGTCAACTACGTCCCCGGCGAAGCCCTCGAGCGCAACATGACAACCGGCAAACACGTCGTGAGGGACATTACGTGTCGGCAGTGCAAGACGACTGTGGGCTGGAAATACGATAAGGCGTATGAGGCGAGCGAGAAGTATAAGGAGGGCATGTTTATTCTGGAGGCCG
>LMYD01000263.1:0-82414 GCA_001630595.1 Pseudogymnoascus sp. BL308 | reverse complement strand
GCGGTGGGTGTTAGTAGGTTGGTGGGTTAGGGATGGCAGTTGGGGGAGTGGAGGATGCGTGCGTCACGCGCGGTGGGACGGTTGGGCTGTGCATAGTGCATGCGTGTGTGTGTGCGTGTGTGTGTGCGTGTGTGTGTGTGTCACTTACGAGGGATAAAGAAGCTATCTGCGGTAAAGACTGTACAGGCTGTGCACCCGCCTCCTGGAACCCGTCGTCAAAGTCCCCAAACTCCGCGTCCTCGTCCCCCTCCTCGAAATCGTCAAAGTCGTCGCCGAAGCCCACATCCCCCTCGTCCTCCTCATCGCCGTCGGCATCGGCGTCATACTCTTCGACGGCGGCAGCGCCCGCGGGCGGGAGCGGAGGGCTCAGAGACGGCGGTCTAGCGGCACTAGAGGTTCGTGACCTCGTCTTCTTCTCGGACGAGGGCGCGGAGGAGGGGGAGGTAGGAGAGCGCGGCCGCGTACCTGAGACGTCTCCGTCCTCCTCCGCTGCAGACGCAGGCCCAGAGTCTGGGATGTGGACGACGCGGTCGGGCTGTGCGTCCGTGGGGTAGATCTTGGGCGTGCTGGGCTTGTGGGCGTGGCCGCGGATGGGGGAGGGGGGGACCTCTTCGAGCACCGTCTGCGGGATGGGCGTGAGGGGGCGGGGGACGGGGTCGGCGGCGGAGTCGGCGTCGTCCTCGACGAAGGCGACTTCGTCGGGGCGGGCGTCCTCGGAGCGCTGGTCGTAGGCGGCGGTGCCGGGGACTTCGCCGTAGCTGGCTTCGTGGTCGACTCGCTCCACTCGGGTCGTGGGGATGGGGGAGGTGGTGCGGGAGTAGGCCGCGCGGTCGCTGCGGGCGTCGGAGAAGTGGTCGTCGGAGTCGGAGGATTCTGGGGAGGGTGTTAGTTATGTGTATGCTGGTTGTGGGGGGAGGGGTGTCGCTCACCCAGCTCGTGGGCGCCGGGGTCTTCGATGGCCTGGCTTGGAGGGGAAGGGGGGGCCAACGAGGCTTGCGTGTCGTCTTCGGCCATCGTAGCTTCAGCGGCGGCGTGGGACGAAGACTATGGTCTTTGGGGGCACTGAAGGCTTTAATATAGATAGAACTCTAGTCCATGAAATCGACCAAGATGCATCGGTGTATTATATAAAGTAAGTGTGCGGTCGAGGGGGGCCTGGACGTGGTCTGGGTGGCCCAAAAATAATGAGGCTCGCTAAATCCCCCAGGGATACATGGGTGCTGTTGAAATTCGCGATCCGCGCGCGCCTCACGGTAAAAGCTATCTGGGCTACGACCTGGTTTATCGCACGTCTACCTGCTACACCCTCCACATTTTCCTCTCAACCACACGCACGCGTCCAGATCTGTAGAGGAGGGCGAATTTGTGCCCCTGGTCAACTTGCGTCTACCCCGGATCCTGTGCGCTGCAGAATTCTACGTCGAAACAAACGAAATACATGACAATAAGCTCTTCTCCGACATAGCTCTTGCTGAATTGCCATCCTCGAGGAGCTCAACGAACGGATCTCGCCCAATATGTCTTTCAACTTCGGCGCCACAGGCGGAGCTGGCGGCAACCTTTTCGGACAATCCACCACACCGGCGTCATCTGGCGCACCTTCCCCGAGCATTTTCGGCCAGACTACTACCGGCGCAGCGGCGGATAACAAGCAGCCCACAGGCGGCGGCCTCTTTGGTGGAGGTGCTGCTGCAGCTACGACAAAGCCAGGCGGATTCTCTTTCGGGGCTACACCAGCTTCGACAGCCCCTGCGAATCTGTTCGGGGGAGGCGCTGCGAAGCCGCCCGCATCGGGGGGTTTGTTTGGATCGTCAACCACAACCACTGCTCCTGCTCCTGCTAGCGGATTATTCGGCGCCACTACCTCTGGTGCCAATGCAGGTGCAACACCGGCACCTGCTGCGGCTGGTGGACTCTTCGGTGGTGGGTTCCAAGCCAACAAGCAGCCGTCTTCCTTCTCCTTCGGCCAGAGCACAGCTCAGAACCCACCCAGCTCTACACCAACCAACAGCTCCTTCCCTACGCCCAGCAAGCCAGAGGCGCCTGCCGCACCCACCAACCTCTTTAGCGGCGCAAGCAAACCCGCTGCTGCACCAGCTGCTGCTCCGACTCTAGGCTCAACTACACCAGCCGCAAACAAACCCACTTTCAGCTTCCCTTCATCTACAACCCCAGCCGGTACTCCAGCAGGAGGCAGTGCTCCAGCGCCATCTCTCTTCGGTGGTCTGAATAAACCCGCTGCTCCAGCCGGTGGTCTTTTCGGAGCTAAGCCAGCAGAGGCTGCGGCTGCACCTGCGAGCGCCGCTCCAGCTCCTGGAGGACTCTTTGGCGCGAAGCCTGCGGCACCAGCACCAGGCGGTAACCTCTTTGGGGGTGCCATGGCCTCGAAGCCCCCAGCTGCGCCGGCTACGACCGCTGCGGCACCCGCCCCGGCCTCCTCTGCCCCCGCGGCTGCGGCTGCAACTACCGCGACCCCTTCGCTTTTTGGCGGAGGTGCAACTACGCCAGCTCCTAAGGCTGGTGGCCTTTTTGGTGGCGGTGCTGCTACCACTGCTACTCCTGCGTCTACCACCGCACCAGCACCCGCTGCTCCCGCAGCTGGCTCCCTCTTTGGGGCCAAGCCTGCTGCCGCAACTACATCAGCTGCTGCACCGCCCGCTGCAGCAGCTGGTGCCGCGCCTGCTACTGGTCTCTTCGGTGCTAAGCCTGCTGCCGCCACGGGAGCTACCCCCTCTACGGCTGCACCTGCCACCGCGCCTGCGGCTGCTGCAGCTACGGCTCCAGGGGCAACCAACCCAAATGTCTCGACCGCCGGGCCTGCGCCGCAGATGTCACGCTTGAAGAACAGGACTATGGACGAGATCATCGGCAGGTGGGCCAGCGACCTTTCCAAGTACCAGAAGGACTTCCAGGAGCAGGCTACAAAGGTTGCGTCTTGGGATAGGCTCTTGGTGGAGAACGGTGATAAGATCCAGAAGCTTTACGTCAGCACGTTCGAGGCGGAGAGGGCTACGTCTGAGGTGGAGAAACAGCTTACTACTGTGGAGAACATGCAGGGAGAGCTAGAGGGTTGGCTGGATCGCTACGAGAAGGACGTTGATGAGCTCTTCAACAGGAATCTGGGATCGAGCGATAACCTGCAGGGTCCGGACCAGGAGCGCGAGCGCATGTACAAGCTGGCTGAGAAGTTGGCGGGACGTCTGGATGATATGGGCAAGGATCTCACGAGCATGATCCAGGAAATCAACACGGCGTCGTCGAGCTTGAGCAAGGCTGGGAAGCCGGATGATCCAGTAAGTTTTGGGTTTTGTATGAATGCCTGGCTGCATAATCTAACATCATATAGCTACAACAGATCGTCAAGGTCCTTAACGGACATCTGTCTCAACTCCAATGGATTGACCAGAACGCCGCTGCGTTGCAAGCCAAGGTCGCAGCCGCTCAAAAAGAGAGCCGCAGCCTCGGCGCGAGCATCCACGGCGACAACGAGTCTGAGGCATCTCACGACATGCTCCGGTCGTATTTGGGCAGGAGGTAATGGGTGGGTGGTCAGGTCATGAAACCGGGGTGGTCATCACGAGGACGGGGGACAGGATTAGGCATATGGAGTTTTTATTTTCCCAAAAATTGGGCGTGGAGTAGACCTTTTTATGTATTTGCGAGAGGAGAATTGTATTATTCGAGAGAAGATATTTGGCCCGAAAGGTAGCATAGGGGACCAAGGTGAGAGGTTGTATATGAGACAGTAGAAAGTTACACAGGCCGAGGAGCCATCATTGAGTGAAGATGCACGCTGCAATTTGCACCGTAACATAGGACCCTGTCCGTACCAACATTTGTTTGAATACATAAATACAGCCACACGTGAATCCTCCTCCTCTGCTCAGCTCGTCATGGCGCCACGGAGATCGATCGGATCAGCTAAACGAAGAGAAAGCCTCAGCTATGCCCGGTGTCCAATGCGTCCTGTGGGGGTCTCGAACGGCATACTCACTTTTGCTCGCCGCCCTGGTTCTTGGTGAACTCGTCGCTGCAAAGAACGCACCTGTCAGCACGGCACTCCAATATAACGTCCATAGCTAGGGTAGCAACATGATTGCAAATGGAAGCGGGGTCTCACATGTCCTCCTCGAGCCTCTTGATGTGGTCCTGCGAAGCAGCAAGTCTCTTCTTGAGCTCCAGGAGCTTCTCCTTCTCGCGCTGGCGGATAGCGTAATCCTCCTGCGCCTTCTCACGCTTCTGGAACGCATCACTACAGACACCTCAGCTAGTCAGTCAAGAACCTCGTCGTCTCCCGCGAGTGGGGGTGGGTAGGTGGTGATGCAACGCACGTTTGTCCAGAAGGGCGGACGGCACCGGTATCACCGGCTCCCATGGCGCGGGCGGTGGTAGCGAAAGCGCGGGTCGCGGGGCGCGTGGCCTTGACGATGGATTGGCGGAACATAGTTGTGGTTTTTTGTGTGGTTTTGGGGGGGAAGAGGGGTGGGATTGTGATGGTTATGAGGGAGTGGTGGAGGCAGGTTTCTGAGGGAGCGAGTTCAAGCTTGAGCTCATGCCTTGGCAGCGGGCAAGCTCGGATAGCTAGGTCACGTGATGGACGGTCATGCTGTAGAACCCTGGCGGTGGAATGGGGCGGCGGTGGATGTGTGGACGGTGGCGGATTGGGGTCACCTGATTGGATGGGCGGGTGTATTGGGGCTGTGAGCAGGTGATACGTAGAGTATGTCATTGGAAGAGAGAGTCCCAGTAACACACCGTGGCCTTCGTCCTATTTATTACACTGTATCCGTGTGCAGTGAGTACATGCAATTTATATTCCCCGACAGCCCTGTACTGCGCGCCTTGGAAAATAAATATAGAAATAAATAAATAAATAATTCGAAATTCTATATAAATACATAAAATACAGCGATTGTTTGCAGATGACGCGTAGAAATAGCTTACTTGATTCCTCTTTGTTGGGGGGCAGAAGTGCTTGATTGCGCCCCTACCACAGTTACCACAGTGCGCGCTCTAATCCCTCTAATCCCCCCCCCCAAAAAGCCACCACCCATCCCCTCACTCACTTGATCGACACTCGTCCCTTCCACTTTAGGTTTAGCTCCAAAAACAGCGAGAGACTGCGGTTGTTCCATCCGCTTCCCACCTGCTTCAACCTCAACTCACCCAAACCTCAAAATACACAATATTTCCCCTTGACACGCTTTATAATCTCACTTTACTCCCGATTTGATCCGTCTTCTGTCTGATCAAACTTCATTCTTCACTTAGAACCTCTCACCCCCTCTATAAAAGACAGGTGAGCACTTTCTCCTTTATGTTGTTGTTGTTTGGCGATCGTTATCCGCCATTTCAAACCCCCCAAATCCCTCCCTGCCCATTCCATCGATCAACAACAGTACCCTTCAATGCGACCTATATCTTGCGCCATCCGGAGCGCCTCATCCACATCTCGCTTTATCATTGTCAACGCGGCTTTGCGACCCTCGCTCCCGTTGTTGTGATACCCGACGACCCATTCGGCACGGGAACCATGGAGGGGTAACCCACCATACATGGCCCTTGTCCTCTCATACCATCAGCTGCACGGCATACCACACGCACAATGTCAACTATATCTAGCTGGATGCCGATATCACTTCACTGCGACCATCCTCTAGACATCAATCGTCCATGTTCACCACCGGCCGTCCAGCTTGCCCTAGACGCATCTAGCGCGACACCTAACACCACCTAACCCGCACGAGGCTTATCGGCCCCATTGGCCTTCCAAACAAACGTCAGTACATCATTTACTAACGTATTCTGATAACAGCACAATCCCCGCAAAAATGGGTTACGAAGATTCCGTCTACCTTGCGAAGCTCGCAGAGCAGGCTGAGCGCTATGAAGGTAAGTCCGATCAATACGAGGTCCAGCGCGCGTTGTCGTCTGACTTGTGGTGTTTACAGAGATGGTCGAGAACATGAAGAATGTTGCCTCTGAAGATCAAGAGCTCACCGTTGAGGAGCGCAACCTTTTGTCCGTTGCCTACAAGAACGTTATCGGAGCCCGCCGCGCGTCGTGGAGAATCGTCACCTCGATCGAGCAGAAGGAGGAGTCTAAGGGAAACGCCGGCCAGGTTACGCTCATCAAGGAGTACCGCCAAAAGATTGAGGCCGAGCTCGCCAAGATCTGCGAGGATATCCTCGAGGTTCTTGACAAGCACCTGATCCCATCCGCCCAGAGCGGAGAGTCCAAGGTTTTCTACCACAAGATGTGAGAATTCACTCTGGAGACGATACGTTGACGGCAACTAACGCGCTCAACTATAGGAAGGGTGACTACCACCGTTACCTCGCTGAGTTCGCCATTGGCGACAAGCGCAAGGAGTCCGCCGACAAGTCCCTCGAGGCTTACAAGAACGCCACCGAGGTTGCCCAGACTGACCTCGCACCAACACACCCAATCCGTCTTGGTCTTGCCCTTAACTTCTCCGTGTTCTACTACGAGATCTTGAACTCCCCAGACCAGGCTTGCCACCTCGCCAAGCAGGCCTTTGATGATGCCATTGCTGGTATGTTTGGCTCTTATATCCGACAGTATTCTGGATCGCAACTAACATGAGTAACAGAGTTGGACACCCTCAGCGAGGAGAGCTACAAGGATTCTACTCTCATCATGCAGCTCTTAAGGGATAACCTGGTTTGTTTACACCCACCCCTACAGTCGTGGACTACACCACTAACGAAATTTAGACCCTCTGGACCTCTTCCGAGGCCGAGCCAGCTGCTGAGGCCGCCCCGGCCGCCGAGAAGGAGGCTGAGCCCGCTGCCGCCGCAGCACCTACCGAGCCCAAGGCCGCCGAAGAGTAAATGACGAAATCTGGCGTTCCTGATCGGTCATGCGGGGTTACTTGTGAAGTAAAGGGGTTGCTTTAGCACGTTTTCGCATAAACCTATAGTCGACAAACGACGGAGCTTTTTGGAGGTTCATTCACAGAAATTTTGCATTGCGCGCTATATTTTCTGATGGGGAGGCCCCTAATGCGGTTCAATTCAAGGCTGTTTTTGTTACCTCTTTTGGCCTTGTCTAGTTGTCGAAAATAGAATTTGCCCCTGCACTGGCCGATGGCGTCTTCCACACAATTTCTTGTCGCTCTCACAACTTACTCTCTCTCTTTCGATCAAGCGTAAACAACAGAAGACAAAGATTCCTTGATTTCTTTAATCTCCGGCGGGGTATAGAGGTCTTACTACCCGAGTGGGCGTCTCTATCTCACTTAGACAGACTATGAATAAAAAAAAGCATTTGCACGTTCAGTCAATCAGTAACAGGCCGAGTTGGCCTGGATTATGCCTATTGTGATGTGTTTGTTGACTGTGGGTGCGTTGATGATAATCATGCATGCATACAAACATGTGACTGACCACTTCTCGCGTCTCATCATTACTCGAATTCACTCATGGCCCAAACAAACAAACAAACAATCACAATTTCAATACAGTAAACAGGATTCATGAATTGTGCTTTCATTGATGTCTTCTCAGTTAGTAGTATTCTCTATCATCAACCTCGTCATCATTCATTCTCCAGTAATAATCCAAACCCAAACAAGCCAAACAAAACACGCAAATAATGGTTTCTTAAAACCCAAACAAGCTCCCCATCAAACGCCCTTGGCCTCCATTCCCAAACTCCGAAAGGCAAAAACAACCACACTATGCTGCGCCCAAACGCAATAAACCAGGCGCCAAAGGATATGTCCGCCTGGCCCGGAGACGATGACTATGCCATGCCTTATGAAACGCCGCCTCCTATGCAAACTTAACCGGCTACAGAACAACAGACAGGAATCGTATACAACACAAAATGCAGATGCAATCCGTCGACTTCCATGCTCGCAAAAACTCCAGGAGGCAGATGATGATGCCTCCCCAACAACGACAGACGACAGACGACAGACGCTTAGATCCCAGACGCCTTGCGAGTCGCCGCAGTCAAGCTAGCGCTCCCCACGCGACCACTGGCCTTCCGCACACCGGCAGGCGCCTTGTCACGCATCAGCGAGTCAGCGCGCTTCGGGCTCCCGCGCACCTTCATGCCGATCGTCTGCGAGCCGCTGCCTGACTTCATGCTCCCCGGCGTCTTGGGGCGGCCGCTGCCAATGTTCTCAATGTCGTTGCTGCTATCGTTGTCGATGGCCGAGTAGATGGTCGTTGTCGTCTGGCTGACGGAGCGGGCCTCGCTGCGGGCGGGCGAGCGCGACGACTTGCGCGTCGTGCGCACGCGCACGTTCCACTCCTCGTCTTCGGACTCGCCGTGCACCGACTGGCGGTGGATCGAGATCATCTCCGTCTCGCGCTTGACGTCGTTGGCTTCCTCGGCGCTGCCGTAGCTGCCGGTGTTGCGCCCGTAGGGGTGGTGGCGCTCGTGGCCGCCGCGGCTGCCCTTTCGGGGCTGGCCTGGGGTGGGGGCTGGCAGGCAGTCTTCTTGGACTCCGAGGCTGTTGCGCTCGTTGTCGACTTCGCCGAGGGGAGCGCGTCTGCCGTTGGGGGGGGTGGCAACTTGGGCGCTGTTGATGCGGAATTTTTGGGTGGCCTTTGTGGGGGTGCTTGGTGCGGCTGCCAACTTGGCTCTGATCTCAGATTCAATCTGTGTGCGCATCTCGATCTCGAGCTGCTCACGCTCCCACCACTTGCGGAAAGTGCCTTGGTTCAGGTGAAGCCAGTGCTGCTGGGGTCCGACCACCATCCCGGGGCGCATGAAGCGCATGAACGCAATGATCTCGTTGGCAGTGAAGCCGTATCTGTAGATGAGATATGCGCCAATGAGGCAGCCAGTACGTCCAAGACCAGCCTTGCAGTGGACTGCAATGCCCTTCTTCTTGACAGTGATGGTCTCGTGGGCGAGGGTAATGAATTTGCGGACAGTTGTCAACGGTGGGCAAGTGCCATCATCGAAGATCATGTCAAGGTGCTCGATACCGAGAGCAGTGAAATATGAGGGAGAGTACAGCTCCGAGTTTAGCCTGACGACAAGGCCAATATCGCGCTCGGCGAAATGTGTGAGCACATTCTTGAATGGCTGGGGGAGTGTAGGGTGGGCGTCCACTTCGTCCAATGTCGACGGAAGGGTAGCATACAAAGGCGATGACTTGGCGATTGGCGCCACAGGTGTATGTTGGGGGGAAGCAAAGGCAAGGAAGTCGGGGGTGAGCCAGTTGAAGTCACCCTGGTCCACACGTTCATACCTCTCGTATTCCTCGAGATCGAACTGTGGTAGGGCGCAGAATCCTTCCTCCTTCGCTCTCCACACACCGTAAACAACGTCTTGAACGGTGATTCCGTAATCAGCCTGGCTGTAGCCAGCGTCGCGGAAAGGCATCATAGGTGGGTCGGCTTGGGCGATCGGCGCAAGAGCAAGATGGGGAGCCCATGACTGGATCAACACCATGTAGCATGCGAGAAGGCAAGCGGCATTTGCACGACCTAGGAAGTTATTGTCAGCAACATTCAATGCGTTTTACAAAGATTAAACATACTGCGGGGATCAGCTTTGCTGTAGAAAACAACAGGCCTCGCCTTGTTCTCAGTCGCTCCGAGGATATCATGGAATTGGACGGCGAAGCGGTAGAGGTGTCCGATGTGCAATGGTCCGAAGTCGTGGTGGAAAGCATTGTAAAGCAGGGTATCGTCAACAGAGAAATAGCAAGGTGGGTTCTGGTCCTTTGCTACTGGTTCCGGTCCGTCAATAGCTCTGGATGAGCGCTTTGACGGGGATCGTCTCGAGGGTTGTTTGTCATGATATGGGAAGTAGGTTTCGGGACCTGGGGTAGATGTGTAGGATGCTAGGTATAAACGGTCTGGCGAATAAGTTAGCAATGATTCGGGCCCTTGTTGTTTGCGCCCAGCAACGAGGGTCTCGGTGTTGGATTTTAAGGGACCCATTTAAGACCAAACAAATACTTGGATAGTGAATGATGGCCCAGCAATACTAAACTGGTGATACGGGGACAATATCCAACATGCTCCCGTGCCATGGTATCTCCACACCGGAGCGCAAACCACGGCATGGGAGAAATATGGCGCCGACGATATTCCACAGAGACACACATTGGGAAGGAGCGATTCTGGAGAGCTTACCTGGTATATACTCAATGATCTGCCCATAATGGGAGCGCACGGTAGAAGGCATGATGCAGAATAGATTGCGGGTTTGGTAAACAAGGCAATGCGACTGCCAGGTTCTCTGTGTTATGGGCTTGTTGCTTTCTTCAAACAGCAGGCGAGGCAAGAGCGACTGGTGATAGTAGTTGCAATGGTCGGGAAGGAAGTATTGCTCTTTCTAGTTGCCGGGAAGTGGCAGGCGTGATGATGTGGCAGCGTGCTATTGACCAAACATTATCCTCGAGTATGGAAAAGGAATATGAAGCTTGAACTGGTCGCGGAGGTAGGAGGAATGAGCCTCGTCAACCTTCTTGATGTCGAAGGAAGAAGTGTATATAGCTGGGCGAGAGTAAATACAGGAGATTAGTGTAGGAAGTCGTCTTGTTGGTTTTTGGAGACTGGACTGTGCCTCTCTATTATTATACGAATAATCCAGAAGCACTGTTTAGGCCTACGTTGCCCCAATTGGCCATATGTTGTTGTTTACCCCTCGATTCAGCCAATCAGAGGCCGGGACCCTAAGCGGGTGCGCTTGTCATAGCAACGCCTCTAATTGTCTGGTCCGTGCCGCGGGGTTTTGAGCCGCCACGGACCTGCATTATCGACACCACCAGTCGTCCAGGCTACGACGATCCCTACATTCTCACCCCGAGTTTCAGGCCCCTTCACATATACGCTGCGCTTTGATTTTAGTATGGCGGCCGCTGTTGACCCGGAGTTTCCTTGCTCGATGTAAGGCAGATCTTTGACCGCACCAAATAAAAATATACCTCTAACGTCTATACAGCGTCATTGACATCCCGCTGCCGACTGAGCGCCTGGCTTCCTCTGCGTTGCGGGCCCTACAGGTGGACAAGGAGCTATCTGCGCTCGTATGCCGCACGCTGACTCTTGTCGCGCCCAACTCGGATGCAAACTGTGACAAGACTGTGCTGCGCACCGAATACAAGGCTACAACGAACAGGATGCTACGTGTCGCCGTCAATGGCTTCATGGAGAGCTTGTCTGTAGTCCTGTCTATAATGGAGGAGCTGGATGTTGATGTACTGGACAAGTGAAATGGAGGGCTCTTCGTTTGAACCCAAATCAGATACGTGCAAAGGGTCACAGCTTCGCCGGAGAAGCCAAGTAGGTGCCGCCAGCACCAGATTGCGGGATCGAGTCCATACCGGCACCGCCCTTGGAATCGGTAGTAACAATATTTATTTGTTATGCTTGCGATCCACCAAGGCAAGACTATAAACAAAGGTCTGGCCTCCAGTCAGAGAATCGAGAGGTCTTGATATACTGTCCGAAGCAACAGGTCACATACTGTGTTTCAGGATATACTAGTCAGTAACGAGCTATTGGACCGTTGCTATGCATAGATAGGTGTGCACACAATGCAGCCTACCAAAATTTAGCAGTTGCGAAACACAAATCACGTTCCCGCTATGTTGTGAAATGACCGTCCTCCATGACTCAACTTGTAGACTTGGTGGTCACATCCTCAAGACATGAAATCCCTAGTCGTATGCTTTTGTTTACAAGCACACTCATTGCCAGGGAGCAGTATTGCACAGGGATCACAGTTCCACCCGCGTTGGTTACCACAAAGCAGTGTCAAGGTACATTTTTATTTCGTAGCAAATTTGTGGCAAGTCACACTTCGTCTCAAATCCAAAAGTTCACACGCGAGCGTAAGGCATATGTACATTACAGGTATTAAAAAAGATTCATTTTCCCATCACGCACGCTTACAACTCATCGTGGTCCTCAGCGGCAGCCTCCTTCGCGGCATCAGTCGCGTCGGCGGCCTTCTCCTTCACGGCCTCAGCGGCCTCCTCAGCAGCCTCCTTAACCTCCTCCTTGACCTGCTCAACAACTGGCTCGGGAACAACGACGGAGGCCTTGTACTTGCCGTTCTCGGCGACAAACTTAACAAGGTCCTCAAGAGTGCGGGCTCCGCTGTAGGTGATTGGGGCATCCTTGGAGCCGGCGGGGAAGAGCTTGATGGTAGGGAAGCCCTGGATCTCATCGGGAACGTCGTTTGCGGTAGCGTCAACCTTGGCGATGGTAACCTTGTCGGAGGCATCGGCATCGGCGGCGTAAAGGGCGGCAAGCTCATCGTACTTGGGAGCCAATGACTTGCAGTGACCGCACCATGGGGCGTAGAACTCAAGGAGAACATCCTTCTCGTTGTTGATGACAACCTCATCGTAGTTCAGGGCAACGACAACGGTGACACCCTCCTGGGTCTCTGGGATGGGCTCGGACTTGATGCTTGGCTCAAGGGAGCCATCAACGAAGCTCTTGACGAAGGTGGTGATCTCGGCAAGGGTGATCTTCTTCTCCTGGTCGAAGGGGAACTTCTGGTTCTTGGCGACCTCCTGGATGGCGAAAGCGGGGAAAGAATCAACCTTAAGGTTGAGGTTACCGGCGTGGGCACCGAAGGACTTGGCGTCAATGGTGGCGAAGTTAACGACACCCTTGTACTGCTCGGCAAGGGGCTTCAGGAGCTCAGAAAGCTCAGTGCGCTCCTCGGCGGTCTCGGCGAAGATGTAGGCAAGGGGGATGTTGGCGGCCATGTAGCCGGCGTAGGTCTCTGGGCCAACCTCGCCAACAAGGGGGGTGGAGGAGGTCTTGATGAAAGCATCAATGTCCTCGGAAACGAACTTCTCGGTGTAGGTGTTCTTGCCCTCGTCGAACTTCTTGTAGACGACAACGGCTGGGGCGGTGACACCCTCGGCCTTGGCGAGGGCAGCATCGGCGGTGGTACCGAAGAGGAAGCTGTCACGCTGGGCCTCCGCAATAGCGGTGAAGATATCGGCAGATGCCTTGTCCTCGGCATCAACGTACGCTACGACGACAACCTTGTCGGCGGTCTTGAACTCCTCGAGAGTGTCGGTATCCAGAGCAGACACAGCTGGTAGGGATTGCTTGATCATGTAAGATGTGATCCTGAGAGGTTATTAGCACATATGTCTGCCACGGGTGGTTTTGGAAATAACTTACGCATCAGCCTTTCTTGGGCCAGAGTATGGGGCAACGCTCTCTGGTCCGCGGAAGACCTTGAGAGTTGGGTAACCCTCAACACCGTAGGATTGGCAGAGGTCGGCCTCCTCTGTGCAGTCAACCTTGACCAGCTTGATATCCTTCTCCTTCAGGGAGGTAGCGGCCTCCTCGTACTCAGGTGCAAGAGCCTTGCAGTGTCCGCACCATGGTGCAAAGAACTCAGCAAGCACAAGCGGGTTCTCCGCAATGAAAGCTGGGAAGGTGTCGGCCTTGAGGTCGTGGACATCAGACGCCGAGGCGATGGCAGCAGCGCCGATGAGGCCGAAGGCCACGTTCTTAAAGTTGAACATTGTGGGCGGTCGTTCTATTGATGATCTAGTGGCAAAAAGAATTAGCAATGCATCGACGTGGAGAAATAGTGAGCTGGGGAAACGTGGCGGGACTGGGGGCAAGGCAGTGATAACGGCTCGCCGCCAGATGCATATATGGAGGGGCAGAGATGCTTACCTGTTGGGTATTGATAGTCGTCTTCTTCTCGACTCAGCTGTGAACCCAATTGCAAGCTATACAAACTTGCTTGACCAAGACAAATAAAGAAGAGAAAGTGATGGTTGGATTGTAAGATTCGGTGAGAGGTGGAGATGTGGCTGTCTTTATCGGCTCTGGAGGCGGGACTCGCTAACTGCTTAGAAACCTAAGAACAGCGTGTCTTTTGGAGCTATGGTGTGTAGGCGGGTGTAGGAGATGTGTGTACTTTGTCACTTTGTACACCGGGCTGTACCTTACCTACCACAGGAACCTTACCTTAAATCAGCTAAAGGCAAGGATTCGGGAGGAAGGCGGAGGAGGCGGAGACGCGCCGGGGGGATTTGTCTTACTCGTAGAGACCTGTTTATAGTATGGACGGCATAGAGGGAAGTATGTAATTGGTACCGTCCCCGACAGAGTAGGGGAGAACCCCAGGGGATCTTTGGGGAAAGTAACTTGACGAGTACACAGAACACTACGCGCTGCACTACTCAGTACACCTATGCTCTAGTATACTCTAACTCTCTACTAATCACACCGTCGCGTCGCGGAGAAAGGGTCCTCTACACTCAACTCAGGTACTGCGAGTAATCTGATACGGTGAGGTACCATACATACTGTATACTGTATATACACATACATACTCATACCACAGCACTTTATGTACAGCACTTTATTTGCCCACCTTACCACGTAGTACTGTGCAACTCGTATTATGCGAATGTACGACAATTGCACACACGCCGCTTCGAGGCAAAAGAATGTCACGAAGCATCCATTCTATGATGCCGCATCCAATCGAACACAGTGTACTCTTCTATGTCTTTCGTAGAGCAGGTATCCTTAGCCTCAGCCTCACCGCACTGCACCGTACCCCAAGACGCCTGTTATGCGCTGAGCTCTGTCCAGTCCAGTACATGGATCACAGCCGATTGATCGACGCCTCGATCTGCCAGTTTCCCTCCCTCCCCCACACTCATACTCCATACAAACTCTCAACTGTCATACGGCACAATGGTCTGCTTCCCGCCGTTCCCTCAAGTTACACCCAAAGCTGTATATATATGCTTTGCGCTCTCAGGGCCGTTTTGGTGTGTCGGCTGAAAAGGCCATGTGCATTGGCGGCTATTTCTGTACGGCCACCATATATTAACTTTGTCCGAGGACAGATCTCCTCACCAGAGTCCCCCTGCTGAACAGCATGAACTGTAATTCTTCCATACCGCTGTCATTCCCTCCTTCCTTCGCTCCCCTTGGCTCCTTCGCCCCTCCAGCTATCAATCCACACGGTACGCATACCGGCCCGTACTGAACGAGTACCCACGCATTTACCCCACATCATATCACCTGACTAGGCGGCTATACTCACTCACGCATGCTCTGGAAAGAAGCTGGGAATGCATATCCAGACACTTTGTAGGAAGTTTCTTGTGCACAAGTATGTCAAGAGTATATGATGCGGTTGAAATATGGGGAAGAGATGCTCAACAGAGGAGTTGGAGTGGTGTGAAGTGACGCTCTTTCCCTCACAAGAAGCCCACCTACTTCCCCTATAGAAAAATAAGTAGCTTTCAATGAGTAGCACCTTCCGTTTATCAATTCTTTGAGGTCCCAATGGCAAGCTAGAATACTTTCACTTCCACTTCTCTCTTTCTCTCTCCTTTCTTCCTGCTTTCACTGCGTCCATCTCTGTGAGCGCTAGCACACAGGCCGTCAGGTCGTTTTTTTATTCCACTACTCAAAAGCCCGGCTCGATAATACCGCATTTCTACATTTTATCTCATATGTCGTCGTCGGATAGGTCCTAGCATAGGCCTCTCCTTATGTGAATTTGTCGACTTTAGCTCGACACCTTTTCTTGAAACATCCACAGACGCCCTCTTGCTACCAGATGCCGACTTGCAGAGAGCCGAAATGGACGAAACAACTTCAGTGGAGCAGCGCTCTGCGACCCAGAAGATGCCCAACGAGTCCCGCCGGAACCACACCGGTTCAAAAGCAGGAAATGAAGGGCGTCGCTCATACAATCTCACCATGGAAAACAATGCACCTCTTCTCTTGCCCTCTGGATTGAATAGCATGCTGAAGAACACCACCGAGACTGGTGACATCGGGATTTTTTCCATCAAGCCGTCCAGACTTCCTCGCCATCCTGCAATCACCAGGACGGCCGGCAGAACAAGGAGCAACGGTAGCAACTACCACCGCCGTCCGGAATCTCAACTACCATACCATGGCCCCAGGGTATTCAGTTTGCCTTCCACCATTGATGATAGGACTCGACTACCTTCATACAACAGAGATGCCACATCCGATGTTGCATCATTGTACGAAAGCTCGAGTCAGAAATCTTCCGAAAGCTCAAAGATCTTGGAAGATCAAGACAAACGTTCATATTCGATGACGGTCTCCTCATTCCCGGGATATAAGCTAGCAAACCCCCACTCCTCTACCAGCCTCAGCAGTCAGGTCGACCAAAATGAAGCACAACGGCCACGATCTTCATTTCAGTACCCAGCCAGGCTGAGAAGACCTGGCTTTCGGCCCAGTTCGCCCGCACTCACCGATGGAGGGGTAGTCGATTACAGTCGTCGAATTGAGATTCAAAGAGAGACCAACGTAAGAATCCCCACCAAATACCACTGCCATGTCAAAAACAAGCTTATACCAAGCATTTACATCCATCATGTTGCTGGCCTATACTATTTTGATGTTTTAGTGCAGATATTTTACTGTACTAACTTGAGAGGCTTCAAAATCTAACTTCATACCAGAGTCCGAACTGCCAGAATGTATCACTGCGCCCTCTTTCACTTCGCTCAGATGTAAATAGGTCCACACCTACAGCCTCTGGGCAGGATCCTTCGCCACACGGTTTCAAACGCATGCCAGTGATCCAACGAGCTGGTGCACCCGACGAATTCTCGAATCATATCGACAAACCGGAATCGCCGCCAAAAGCTAGTCTGAGTGTGGCTTCGTGTAGCAGCTCTCATGTACCCAATCGCACAGCAGCCCCCGTCCTGATCCAAAATAAAACGCGTCACTGTTCTCCTTTATATTACGATTATACTGAAAACTTCTTGAATGAAGCTCGGGAAGGAGACCATGCCGCAGAAGATTTGGAGGGCATTTCACCGCCGCCCTTTCTTGTTGAAAAAACGATCCACGAGGATCGAGAGTTAAGCTCGGACTGGTCATATCTGGCTATGACTGATTTACAGGGGCGTGGTTTCCTAGCGAATGAACAGGTCTTGTTGCCACATGAAGACTCAAAGAAAGTAACTGGCCAACCTGCTGATATTTCATATGTTGGCGGCGGCGGCATGCTACCATCCCAAGATGACTCGGAGTCAGTACAAGAAAATGTGAAACATCACAAGTCGCTGGAATCAACCAAATCACCTACCTTGGAACACAACGTGAGAAGCACAAGATCCAATCAAAGCCTACCACCAAGCATCGAATCAAGCTCCGTGACAGAAATTTCCAAATTGAGAAACCCTGTTGGAGATAGGCCTCCTGAGTACACCGAGCCAGGGAGCCAACACATCAAAGCGGTTGATGAAACCACTTTAGGTAGCGATTCATCTTATACTGTATCTCTACATTTGCAGGAACTCTTTAGTCCTCCTAGCGGCCTCAATAACACTTTCACCGGCTCCAGCTTACCGATAAGCACCCAAGGGGCTGCGATTCATAATATTAAAAGGAAGTCTCTCAGCCGTGAGGTATCAGAGACAGACAGGATAGACAGCGATGGGAGATCTAGAAACACGTTGGATCTGGTAACGCCAACACAAACTCCACAACGCCTGGAGGCAACAGCAATTTCACCTATCCTCCAACGCTCGATATCAGCACAGAACAAGCGCGACAAATCAAGTCCATATTTCCGAGCGAGGCCCAACTCGACTTCTTCAACACAGCCGGATATGGTACCAGAGGTTTCAAACCCTTCAACCCAGTCACAGGATCTACCATTTGATGCACCGAGTCAAAATTATGCAGAGTCATCAGATGCCTATCAGAGCAGTTCAATGCCTCGTCGGCGTTATAAACAATCCTTCAAGCACAGCTGGGCGAAATTTCCAGCCAGAGAGTACAAGAGCGATGGCAGCCTAGCGGATCCAAGAGATGAATCCGCGCCCATTCAAGCTCCTTGGAAAATGAACCAGCGTGGGAATACAGGGGTGGATTTCGGCCAGGCTGGACCGTGTAACAAAACCCCGTCTGTCGGAGGCCGCGATGATTTTAGTCAGGCTGGTGTTGTGTCTCCGATTCCAATTCATCCAGGTCAGCAATTTTTGGCTCTTCCGGCAATGGATGATTCTGAGCCGCTGTCCAATACACCGGTTTTACTAGAAGCATCGGGAGAGGCTCCACCCAGGTTACTTGAAGGGGAGCCGTCGGTAGAGCCTGCAGCACAACATTTCTTTTCGAAATTTAGACTAAAGCCTCGACCTTATACTGTCCGAACGAAACCCTCCCCCCCGGTTACTCGGCGACGAAATTTAGATGGGAGCTATCCATTGGACGACCGCCGGCGGGATGTCCAACTGTTGCCCACTAAAAGTCTCCGGAAGCCTGTTAATTTAACACCAAAGCTCAAGCTAAAGGTTGCAAGAGCATCAGTATCATCTTTAGGGACGGTTAGGGTCAACAGAGAGGCTGCAGTTCAGGCAGAATTGGGGGATTCGGAGATATTAAGTCCCGAGGATTTATTTACGCCGCCCCCCAGGCTCGCAAGTTTGTTTCGTCAGGTCAGTCGCCATTTTCGACCGAAGGACGAGTATGAGGAGATCAAAGTGCCAGAGACAACTGGTGTTGGGGGACTGGATGGAACCGAGCTCGCAGTTATTTCAAATAATCCAGAGCAATCATCCGGTGTAGGGGCTATAATGAACGGCCCCTATCCCCAAATTCATCCGAAGTCTAGTGTGTTCGTTGATACTCCTCCATCACCATACCCTCTCGTATCTCGAGAGTCATCTCAAGGTGGCATGAGTCCAACAACCTCCCAAAAAGCCCGACAACCCCCACATGATACAGAGGTCATGCCAGCTTCTGTGCAGCCGGTGAGTACCCAGAGCTGCTTCAGCGACTACGGTTCTCAGTTGGAAGAGTCCAGCCATCTGCAAGGAGATATACCAAGTCTCCAGGCCGAACAGCCCAGCCATCATCTCGGGACAGGAAGCGGGCAAGCTCCCACCAGCGCTCCGTGGAGGACAGGAGACGCATGGGATCAGTTCCAATCCCCTGATTTTTATGAGATGGATGATGAGTCTGATCTTGACCCCACTGGACCATCTCGTAAATTGAAGACTACATTCAATGGCTGGTTAGAAGAAGTCAAGGCAAAGATGTTTGGTTGTGGGAGGCCTCGTCGCTGAGTAGGCTTGTCCGCACAAAACAGGTCCCTGCAAGAGCTGGAATCCTGGCCCGGTGCTGACTTATCAATCGACTTTATAAGCACACATTTGCCTGTATTATTCTGTTGTGGATTTGTATCTCTAGAGTGTCTCATCAGACTGGTTGGTGGGAAGGGGCGTCTTGATACCGACCAATTCCGACCCTGATGCTTTCGTTTAGCCAAGGTCTCTAATGTTATTACATTAATATTTCTCGCATTGATCAATTTTCAGAAACGTAAATTATTATGATCAGGTTTATATGTGAATCCGTTATTAATATACAGTAGCTACAGTACCTGATCGCGGTTGAATATAGAAACGGCACGGTTCACCATCAAAAATACTGGTGCCGCTCAAAGTCTGAAGGGTGGCTGTAGATGACAACAGTGATTACAGCAATTAAAATATAAATAAAGGCTTTCAGTTACTCAAGACTACAATTAATAGACCAGTTACTAACAAATAAAACTGAAGATATAGGCTCTATGGCTGAGCACTTCAACCATGTACCTGATGGTTTGAAGGCGCTAATAACAATGTCGAAGTCGCACGGAGAGCATCCGACTCCATCTGGCGCTAACCCCACTAGCGGCTCGCCAAAAAAAAATCTCAGCGGTATATAAGCAACCGCCAACCTTTTGAACCTCTTTTCTTCTTCGTGCGGCGACCGTCTATTCTCCGTGTTGCTCAGAACATCCAGTAGCCTGCCAAGGTTCTTCGATGATGTTACATTCGAGCGTCAAGACGGTCACAGAACAGACCCAATTGCAAATTACGGTTACTCATCACTGCGACCCGACGCTGATTCTCGCCCGCATTTCGTCTTTCGGGGCATGCGGGGGACGGGCTAGGGTTTGACGAGTTGACTGGACATCATATCTTCCATTTATTGTTTTGGATTAGAGAGGGGACGGCTTTATTTGAGAGTAGGGGGGCGTGTATAGTTGTGGTGAAGAATGAGATTTTGGCTTCGCTTGAAAAATATCGACTGTTGTTTTCTGTGTCTTGTGGCCGATGCGCTCGGTGGAACGATTTTGATTATCGATTGAATGCTAATTCCAATTGAATGCTATGGTCTGAAGATTCAGCTCCCGCTCCCGCAGCTGTGAAATCATTACTCTCGACGAACGCCGGTCTATTTTAGATTCGTGTAACGCGTTATAATGTTCTAGTTTCTGAGCTGAGATTTTCCATCACTCCCCCTGCTCATCACCAATCTTCTCCAACTTACCCAGCTCCCTCTTGTCCCCTGTTTCGCCGATAAGTGCGATCCTGTCGATCCTGACGCGTTCGCTTGAGCCGTCGCCATCCACCACGAACACGACTAAGCTAGTGACGTTCTGGAACTTGACGAATCTCAGGACAACGTTCGCAGTGCCGGTGGAATCCCAGTCCTTCTCCTCGAGGGTTACAATCTGTGTAGCTGGAATTCCCTCTGCTTCGTCGAAGCCGAGAATATGGGATTTGTTGGTGTAGAAATGTAATGTCTTGGGCCTCATGGGGATTTCGTCGTCATCATCTGGGTTCGCGGGTGGCAGCGAGGTGATCTGTCAGCCAGTTAGTAAATCGCCAGTAACTCATAGCCAAGTACGGACCTGGACGCTGTGTATTTTCAGGGTCGCCTGGAACGGCATGAAAAGCATCAGTTGCTCATCAGTATCACTCTCGACCCAGTCCTTGGTATCGGCCTTGGCTTTGCCAGAGGCGTCGAGGGCGGTGGGCTTGCCGGTCTCAAGCAGAGTCCTGACGGTTCCAAACTCGCCATCTGAATTCAGAAGCTCGAGTCCTTTAATTTCGACCTGATCCGTAACATCTCCGTAACCCTTTGGCAGCTCGATCTTGCGCCATGAGCCCCCACTGCCTGAGTTCGACGGGCCCGGTGCGTCGGTCGCCATCTGCGCAAGGTCTCGGACTACGCGCTGTAGCTTCTGTATATCTGCACCTTGAACTTTCTCGACTTGCTTTCCTTGTTTGAATACCATAAAAGTAGGCAGTCTGGATTCCCGCGTCAGTGAATGTGTATAGGGTTGCTGTCGCGGTGTAGCTCACGCTGAGATGTTGTACTGCGCCGCAACCTCTTTTTGGGTATCGGTGTTGATTTTCACAAAGGTGACGCGGTTTGCCTGGGAGAGGGACTCGGAAAGCTTTTCGTATATGGGCGCAACCTGTTTACAGGGTCCACACCAGTCCGCATAGACTATAGGATGTCAGTATCGTGGTCTCGAATGTTCCGTCTCGTCAAGCTTGGTGTTGCTTTGAAATTACCCCGCCACAAGGCACATAAGCAGAAATAGAGTTAACTTACAGTCAGCAACTACGACCGCTGAACTTTTCAGCAGGCCGGCAAGCTGCGCCGGGGAGCTTATCTGTATGGTCTTTGACATGACTTAGAGCGCGTTGTGTGATATATCCGTGTTGGTTACTCTGGAGAGGCACGTCTTAACCACACAAACACACGGAGGATGCCGAAAGTAGCGCCGACGTCAATGCAGCCTACCAACAACACCACGGAGTGGGGAAGCGTCATGTTACTATTCATATCTCGTCCCACTCGGGTGTTGGATATTCCTCTCCCTTCAGTATGGGAGCTTTAGAGATATAATATTTGTATCGGTCGCTCGTTATAATGACCCTGTGTAATTGATACATACGTGTATTGTAGCTCGGTATAATTTATGGCCAATCAATTAATTATAGTGCATCTATATATATATTCGAATTGGAATATTAGAATAAATAATTGTTTTATGAACCATGCATTCGACATGGTGGTGATGAACATATGCTCAACTGAACACCCTAAACCACGGGAAAACACACAGGTCACCAATAATCATATGCAAGTCATCCACAGGTTATAAAGTTCTCGTTGCTTGCATTGAAACTGAGCGATATTGAGGTCTCAAAACCAGGTAACAAAGTCCAACTATTCTAACATCCATTTCTTACATCATCGTTGAAGCTGCCGCTGTCTAGATTATAGTCATACAAATTGGAAATGACGAGAAGGCGCAAGAAGGACGGGGCAACATGACAATCTACTTCCCCCAGGCGTTGCTGTCAACCGTAACCTGAACAGTCAATCAATGGAAGGGTGCCAACTGAGCCGTAGCCTATCCAAGTTAGTAAGGGTGTTTCAGTTAATTACTCGGTGCATTCTTACCTGCGAACTGGCAACAAGTTCTGGCAATCGGTAGTATTTGCTGTATAACGCATCGCCCTTTGGATCTTGGTCTTGCTCATTCTCCCGAGCAGCAGCGGGTTTCCCCTCGGTATCCGAGCCCCCAATGGAACGAACGGATACTGGACTGTGATCGGGTTAGAACCCCCCTCAAGAATGCCATGATAGCGAACTTACCCATTGATCTCGCGGTCAACCTGTAGGAATTCCTTCATCGCATCCCTCGTGCCTCGCTGCTGAAGGTATTCCATATAGTAGTGGCTCAAATCCTTGACGGTAGCAGTGGTCAAACGGGCCTTCCTTATATCATCAAACACTTGTTTGATCTTGGTGTATTGTTCACCCTCGGACGCTGTGCTCGTAGGCTGCTCCAGCTCAAACTGCAGGTACTTCTCCCAAAACTGGCGGCTGCTGGGGTACCACTGTGCATTGGTCTCGAAAACCTGTCGTGCTGCGGAAACCGAGCCGTTGATTTTCCACAAAAGGAACGCCCAATCGACAACCAAAGCGGCCTTGGAATGTATGTCGATAGAAGGCGAATCAATCTGGCTCTTATAGACTTCAATAGCCGCCTCAAGACCTGACTGCCTCCTTTGCAAGTTCGCCCAAGAAACGATAGTCTCCACATTTCCAGGGAGTCTGAATAGAATCGCTTCATGGATCTCTTGAGATACATCTGGCCGCCCAGCCGACTCTTCGAAGTATGCATATTGAAGCCTGATTCCGGGTCTGCTGATGGGCACGTAAAGGGTGCTCGCACGTTGGTAGATGTTGCGAACTTCCTCCTCCTTCCCATCTTGCGCAAGCATCCACCTGGCATATCTGAACCAGAATTCGTCGTAGAAAGCGCAGGTAACCAAGCATCGCTCATATAGGAATTGAGCCCTGACATAGTCTCCTTCCGCCTCCTCAAAATCAAGGTACTTTCGCCAGTTGACTAATTGGTGCATGTCGAGCTCAGTTACATGGAAGTAAGGGCGCTTGACTTCGGACTCATATGTCCAACGCTTCGTCGTCTCAGTTTGCGTGTTTGTGAAAATCGTCATGTGGTCGTTGTCGATTTTGGCACGGAGCTCCCTTTCAACCTCGAGCTCTCCCTTCGGCGCCGAAGGGTAATTTGACGCTTCCGACATAATTTCCTCGCTATATTTCGCGAGGACATCCGCTGGTAACAGCTCGGAAACAGGGCGAGTATGGGCGAGTTGTCGGAACTTCTCGAAATACCTCGCATATTGATGCATAGGGATGTGGACCACTCTGCTGAGAATGGCAAATATCTTGTCATGCGCCTCCCAGCGGTCCTCAAACTCCAGGTACTTGTCCCAAAATGGATGTGCCAGAAAGTCTAAGCCAACACATGATGCACCTCGCTCAAACAACCTGTTAGACGATGTTAGCGGAGTCTCCCAAGGGGGGGAATCAGGGTGCAAAGAAGGTGGTAGGGACATCAAATACGGAAAGGGATGCTGTGCTCGACTCTGTATCCCCCAAATCCCGAAGCTGGTAAAAAGATGTGCAAGGTGATACGACTTGGAAGCGAATAATAGTGGCAGGAAAGACATTTCCTGGTCGGGAGCGTGAGAAAGATATCACAGGATGGATATTTTTAGGCACTCTCACCGTCTGTGAAAAGGATGATCCTCTCAAGCCCGTGTGGAGTGTGTGATCGCATCGCTGTTGATGCTTGTGTTATGGGAAGGGAAGCATCCGTGTATACTTGCTTGTGTTATGGGAAGGAAAGCATCCATGTATACTTACTCTCTGGTGACATCAGGAACGTGGCTCGTCTCAACCTTGAAGGAGCAATAGTCTGTCCACAAGTCTACCGAGTTTGTGATGCTTGCGACGCCGCGCTCAAAGACCTTGGTGTATGTTAGCGGGCCCATCCTTATAATTCGGAGCATTATTTACCATCTCTGCGGCTTCGGTGCCTGCAATTAAAAACTCGAGATCCGCATACTTCTTCCAATACCCAAAGAGTAATGGAAACTTGAGAAGGAACCGGTCGTAAACATCTCGGACAGTGGTGATTGCTTGAGGACTCGAGTTGCGATTTAACCCGCCCTCCAAAGACTCAGCAGCTCGGACAAGCTTCTCCCAATTCTCAAAGTTATCCGTATCCTCGAGCTGTATTTGCGGCGCATATATTAGCTTTTGCATCGCAAGGCTCCCAAGGTACATGATCTACTTACAACTTCGTTATTGAGCTTCGTGATCTCGGCGCTCTCCTCCTCAGTTCCTCCGAAGTTGAAGTCACCCATCGTTCGTGATGGCTCGGTCCTCGGCTGGTATTTAACTGGAATATAAGTTGCGATTGGGTCCCTACTTGGATGTTGTGGGAATAAAGAAGGAATCGTCGGTGAAATCAAGGTTGGAATTGAGGTTGCGCGAGTCGCCCAGCCGACCTGAGGAAACAACCGCGTCCAGAACCGAGAGACGATGATGTCTTGGCACGCTAGTCGTCGTTAAAAGAAGTAGCAAATATTTTCCACTCAACTTTCTTCCACCTTCCTGATACTATGGGCTGGTGATGAACGATACCCAGGTATCACCAATATAGGAAGAGAATGAATGCTCCAATGGAGCTTGATCTCAAAAGACCCCTTCTGAAGCCTCACAACCTTCCTCTTTTTCTCGTTCATTCCACCATTTCAATGGCGCAACCATTGGTTTCGACATCTGTCAAAGGTGTTCGTGGGCTGGCCTACTGATCTATTTTAGACAAACCTCACCCACAGGCCTATGCATATGGTAAGCTCATTTCTATTTCCCCCAATATCCTGCACAAGCATATCATTTTGTCGCGAGACAAAAGCAAGATGATGAGAAATATTTATATTATCACAGACCTGTTCTGGAACAATTATGTGGATAACTAGGTACTTACTGAACTTGCATCAACAAAACCTAATTCAAAACTAAAACAACGAGTCTGAATATTTGCTAATTCAAATCGTTATAGACACTGTTACGTTCATGGCACAACGTCAACTCGAGAAAAACCCGAGTTTGAAGCTTGGTGGTTCCATATGCGGAATCACCTTCATGAATGCGTCTACGGTAAGACTGGTTCTTTATTCGCCAGAGTCCGATGTGCAATTATTCAAACAGCATAGAAATAAATAATGTCAAATACGTTAATGCTCAAAAATATTGATTTGATTGACCTCGTCCTTAATTCGTGATATTATATTAAATGTGAGATGATGCCCCTTGGGACGGCAAGATACCATATCCACCCAGTCAACGCCAGCACCAGAACTCCCGCAACAAGCTAACAATACATATTCCCGCTCGAAAACCCAGATATCTCTGTGCTATTCGTAAAATCGTAGAAGCCTCAGCCATAAGCTACGGATGCAGCGTCAAAGTCAACGCCAACAAGCTCGCATAAGCACCCATACTGAGTGCCGTCAAGATAACCACCACCTCCCCGCTCGTCCTGAACTTTTTCTTATTCAGCCCATCACTCCCCACTTCACTGAAGAACTGCCTGTTCCCGACCCATCGCCGATATGCGCTGACAAACACTACTCCTAGGCCATAGATGGCGAAGAGGGCGCCGACGCTGTAGAATTCGGCTGTGAAGATCTTGAGGACGACGAGGGCGAATGTAAATTGTGAGACAGCCGTGCGAATGTAGGCCCCCTCAAAGGTGCGTTGAGCAGCGCGGATTTCGACGAGCCTGGGAGAGGAGTTAGAAAGGAGAGCATAGAAATCAACCGGCGTGGGAGAGAGCTACTCTGTGGTGGTAAGGACGACGGAGCGGGCCCGATGTAATCGGAGGTGGTAGGTGTCTTCGGGGCGTGGCTATGGCATGTTAGCTAAGGGAACGCAGCTCTGTTGGACGGAGATTTCTGCTCACATGGAACATAGTGTTGTTGGGATTCAACGAAGTTGAAAGTCCTGAAATGGGGCAAGCGAGGCTAAGCCATTGAAGTGAAGCTATCACAAGGTGGGATCGATTGTAGATAAGGCGTATAATTATGGTGCCTTAAATATAAGGCTACAAAATTAGTGTGGGACACTATCCCCAAAACTACTTACTGTATGAGAATCACGACGAGGGGCGTCGCGGATTCTACTCTACGGTGAATAGCAAAGGGCGAAATGCCGACTGACTATGTTAAGCTTCCTTTCAGTCATTTTGTAGTTTGTCAGGCATTAATCCATGAGAAATAAAGATCTACGGGTAAGCATTGCACTGGCACGGTGTCATTCAGAGTCAAAAATGGTGATTTCGTTGGGAATAATATCCCGAGACCTTGAGTCTCACACCGACATTTAGTAACCCGCGCAAGGCCCTATGTTCTCATCACCGGCCCGATGCCCAATATCCCCGACCCCCTGCTCATTCTATTGCATCTACTTTCAATGTCTTCGTTATCATTCTCCGTCGTGTTTAGGTGGGAGCCTAGCTACTGTTGACGCCCGGCTTGCGCTGGGTCGTTGTAATAAACCGAACCATAAGGCATGTTATCCCCGCCGGACTGGGGGTTCATAGGCATGTTGGGGTTATTAGGGTACCAAGTGTTGAACCCTTCAGCGGCTGGGGCAGCCGAAGTTTTCATATAGCCGTACTGCGGAATCGACTGCTGCCAGGACTGTGATGTCGAGGAAGACGGTAGCTGCCGAGGATCAGAGATATGGGAGGAGCCGATGGTTGCGCCTGACACTGCAATCGAATTCGGATCACCGTGCATATATGGCTTCCCCCCTGGCGGCGAAGATCGACTGGTGAAGGCTTCATGATTATTAGGTTCCGATGATGTTAGCGGAAACTGTGGATAGGGTCCCTGGGGCAAGTTCTCGAGTTGTCCATAAGATACAGAACGCTGAGGAACCGCCCAGTTTAGCTCTTCTCGAGAGGCCGGATCCACAGAACCTGGCGACCAATTCTGGTGCTGAGGTTGGTTGAAAGGTTGAGTGAACATTGGGAGTCCTGGGGTCAAAGGTTCTTGGTTATTAACGCGCCAGTAGCCAGAAGCATCAGCTACAGGCCTCGCTGAAGATGGCTGTTTGGATTGTATCCATGCTGCTGAATTAGGCTGGTATTCATTTTGCGCTCCGAAAACAAGGCCTAGAAGAGTCAGGACTGAGGCCATCGGAATTAGGGGGGAAACTGTGGGAGTGCGGACCTCTATTTTCGGGTGCGAAACCGTCGTCTTTGAGTCTTTTTATATCAGAAGAGCCGAGATACGGAGGCATGGCCATATTTGGATAAGAAAGTTCATTTTGCGAGTTTGAAGTTCGGCCAAGCTGATCTGTAGGGGATGCCGAAGAAGAAGCCCTGCCGAGGCCCCTGCCGCTGTGTGCACCACGCTGGCCCTTTGGCTCAGGCTGCGGCGGTTGGTCAACAGGATAGAAGTTGCATTCTTTCTTCAGCCTGATACAATTGGCGCATCGGCCTTGAAGGTCTCCTGGCGCAAGAATGCATCTTATCTTCCTGCGACGGCAGTGTCCTATAGAGTGTCAGAGGATCCGTGGACTCACGAAGAGAAGTTCAACAAGGCAAAAGAGGGATGGATGCCTACCACAAGCAACAGAAGTTCTATGATAACCTAGCTTGTTTCTCCTCTTCTCGGCCGATGCCGCAAGGGCCGCATCGGCTACCGCTTGATCGCGGATGTTCGGGGTTGATGATGACCGCTTTATTTTTCCTCCTTGGTCGGATCCATGCTGATCTAGTTCTTGAGAGAATAGGTTGCTATCTAGCACTTGTTGTGATAGCTCTGGGGGTATTGTAGGTGGTATTTGGAAGTTGCTAATCGAACGTGGTGAGAGTTTGTAATCCGCGCCGGAACTTGGTGGAGGTGGGTATTGGTACGACATGATATTTGAGTTTTGGCCAGCGCTTATCAATTGAGGCGATGCGCGGACAGTTAACCAGAGTACAGTTTTGGCCTGATGAGCTCATGTCCCATTCACAAAGGTCGAGGCAGGCGGAACCGCAGTTATCGTCGTCGTCGTCCAGCTGAGTTGGCGCCTATGCTTGATCCCCCCCACGGTCAATATGCACGGGTCATAAGAAGTCCAGTTCGCATTGTTATTTAACGTGCTTCTGTCAGGCTGTATTATTGGAACGGACGGGCAAGTGCAGACAGGCGCAGTTTATAATGTGGTTTCTGATCCAGTCTGCAAGCCGCGCTGAATACCCCAGTGGAGTAAGACAAGTCGTGGCTGGCGTAGTTATGGTTGTTGTTGTCTGATTTCGCTTCGAGTCGCCCAATACAACGATTTGCCAGGAATGTGAGAGCGGGGCTATCGTTGCGAGAGGCCTTCGCTGCGATATTAGCACTCTCAATAGGACCGAGGCGCTCGAACAGCCACGAAGCGCGGGGGTTCTGCAACACCACACCGAGTGTGAAGAAGCAAACGAGCTGCAGCTGGCGGCTTTGCTTTGATCTCGACAGGCCCACAGTTTTCGCTATTGTTGGCTGTTGGATGGCGTCTTTGGCGACAGATTGCAGCAGCAGCGGGTTTGGTGGGCGTCACAACGAAGAAGCTCTTTGTTCGGTTTAGCTTTCAGGCCCACGGATACGGGTCGCAATAGCGAGTCTTTACCCCAGACGACGTCGCAGGGTAGTCGGGGTTATGGAGGGACTGGAGCGAAGAGACAGGTCTCGTGGGGAAGAAATTCCAGGAGCGAACAAAAGGGCAGGGTGTACATGATAATAATATCACAGAGCAGAGCGCCAGAGAGAGCCGCCCCCCTCGGTTGACCTATCATTGGGCGGGGTCAACAGGTGTCACGTCTAAGCCATGATGCCAGGCATTACTCGAGTGGATTGGGATGGATGGGATCATGGAGGCGGTGGTGGTGGCAAAGGTGGAGGAAGAAATTGCTGTGATATGCATGGCAGAGTGGTGCTGTGAATCGAACCTACTGTTCACAGGTCGACGGGCCTTTTAGTCTTGCGCCACAAGATTGAATCCACCCCATGGGCTAGGAGATGAACGGCTAGCTCCAATGCTTGTCAGTGGTAAAAGAGATGAGATTACCTTATGCAGACGTGGTACTCTGGGCTGGGTCCATAGGCTGGAGTATGGGCTTGTCTGTATGGGCTTTTGTGTCTTTCCCAATGGACATGACTATACGGGATCTGGATCTGTATGGGGCTGACTCTCTATGGGCTTGCCCACCTGAAGTAATGATCTTGAGAGACATGAGGGGGGGGAGGACACGAGGGAAGTTCCTTGGGATTTGGTGGGAATTGGTGGGGGGGAGAGGGGAATGTTTGGGTGGTTTTGGGTGGTTTTAAGTGTGGCTTTTTCCGTCGATACTGCAGTCCGCGGCCGCCAACGTGTGCCAACGTATGTACAGAACAGTGCGAGTACAGTAGTGGATTTGTACCAGAGAGTACCATAGTACATATGCTGTCTGTATAGTGGAAGACATCACCGAGGAGAATCTACCATGATTACCACAATTACCACCGGAGTCTGGCGTAAAGTACGTAGAACTGTATAGCGCGGTACATTGCACGTTGTACAGCTACAGTGACATGCATGTGGGTAGTGGGTTCTTAACTGGGGCAGCGCTTTTTTCCTGTCAATACAGTTTAGTCGGTTTAGCGGTTCAGTTGGTTTAGTTAGTTAGTCGAGTTAGTCGGTATCCATAGAATGGCGAGCAGCGCTATAATGAGCGTTGTGGGCTAGGAGCAGAGTATGATTGACATGACGTGAAGCCGACGTGAGCCCGCACATGATATTCGATGATATTCGCTGATAGTCACTTCTAGTGCTATATAGAGTAGAGTATATTACCAGTTAGTTACGCTAAGTAGTATGCGCTATAACTGCGGTATCTCCTCGCTTGATATCTATCCCTACTGTTATCCCCCCAATCCCTACTGCCACCCCTCCTATCCCTACTCCCATCCCTACTGCAACTCAAACTTGGAAACATGCTAATGCTGTCCTTATACTCCCAGACTTCCATATTCCTTATTTTATGTTCGGTTTGTGTGTCTTATGGCTGCCCCCCCTCCGCCCCCAACCATCCAATCTCCAACCGGTATGCCAGCTAGCCTGAATCTCCACGTGTGACTGACGTCCCGGCACTTCGTCAGACGCATCCGTGACGGGGCCTGTTCCTTGCTTGGTCTGGTGTATGGTCTGGTGTAACACTGTATGGTCTGGTATATGTGGTATATTTGGTATATTGGCTGGTGGGTGGCCCTTGTATGAGTTCTGGCGTATTCTGGCGTATGGGGTGTATGGTATGGCGCCAAAACCGTCTTTATTGCTCTATTCTCATTATTTTGCCCTTTTCAATTAATCGAGATGCATATTGTGGAGAACAACATGTGCTGTGCTGTACTGTACATACATGTCTTGTACGTGTGTATACGTATGTGTGTATGTGTACTCGGGGACGTATGTGTGTACATACACACACAATTATACATCACCTAATACAATATTCGCTACGGCTATCTACGGTGACTTGTGTGTTTAGATGAGTGAGGGGAAAGAGGAGTAACGAGGAGTGAGGTCAGTAACTGTAGTAGTGGTTAGTATTAGTAGTAATAAAAGTAGTAAAAGAAGGAGCGAGGGGATAGAGAGCGACAGGATATGTATATATGTAGAACAGTACTCCGGCTAAGTACACCTCAAGCTCCTCTTCTCCTCTTCTTCGGAGCCTTCTCTCCCTCTACTCCTCTTCTTTATCCTCTTTTACTCCGTACTCCTCGTCTCTCCTCTTCTATTGTGTACATACTATGCAAATTATGTAGGTACAAATTCAATACTAGTACCCCCTCCACTTCCTCAAACTAGTCTAACCTCTTCCGCCTCCTCTACCTCCTCTACCTCCTCTACCTCCTCTACCCCCCTCCCTCTCTAACTCTACCAAACACGCGGCCATGCACGCCCCTCATCAAGCTCCACGACGGGAAAAGAGTGGATGTCTACTAGACCACTTACTAGCAGTAAATAGCACTACGCTCTCTAAACTATACTCCTTATAGTACTCTCTGCTGCACTTGACTGCATTCTCCTGCAACTTCAATATCCCCTGGTCCTTGCTCCCCAGTCCCCTGGTATTTATTGATCGCCATCTCAACCCATCTCACACATCTCGCATCCACCTAGCCCCCCTCCCCCCTTAGGGCAAAAGAAATCAGACCATAATATTAATACTGAACCCCATAGACCAACCGACCCATATATCCTATCTACTAGTCGACGGCGATCTTCCTCCATATCCTCAACGCACATCTCTCCCTCCCGTCTTTTCTCAGCTTCGCCTCCCGTGTCTCTCAGCTCTCCTGCCCCAAACTCCCCTCTCCCCCCTCTCCCCCTCTCCGCCGCCCCGCCTCATTTTGACCCGGCGGTAATCCGCAGTTTTACTCAACATTGAGCAGCGGCCACTATCGTCCTGTCCCCAGTAAAATGTAACCGCCGTTTGGGCGCCAAGCTAGCAAACACCGAATCCACTTATTTCACTCGTGGCCGAGGGATCTTTTCGCATTTCTGTGCCAGAGTACGGCTATTCTTACCATTCTTGCCATTCTCTTGCCATTCTCTATTGTACTCTACTCTTCTGTAGTCTACTCTACCACCAGTACTCTGCTGTACTCTGCTGTACATACTCTACTCTAACGTACTCTAACGTGAAGCGATAAATGGGCCAGCTCAAATTGGACATCGGAAGCGAGAGCTGTGACGTTAGGAGTGCCTCCAATATCAGGTATTGGACCAGCTTTGCCCCCAAAAAATGCGAGGCTCTATTGCGCTCTGGAATATGGATTCCGGATTCTGGACTTTCTTTTCGCCCAGGCGTGCTAATACTACATGCGCACGGAGTTATCCACAGTATTGATATATCACAACGCACCAACACACCGGGCGTTGACAAGTATAGACAAGTGTACAACTCTAGACAATCGTGGGGAATTTGTTTTTTCGTGTACCCGGGTCCTCGGTGACACCAGCTGAATCGTTCGCCACATACCCTCCGTACCAGCATGATGGCTGCGCCGTCTATTCGTTCCTATTACCCGCACCGAATTGCCGCAACCCTTCCAACCCATCCATTGATGCCAATCCAGCTGATTCCATTGGGCCTCCTCCTCGCTGTAGTCAATGGGAATTTTGTGGCCACGGATGTGGGGATGTTGTGGATGTGTGTGGATGTCTGGATGTGTGGGCTCCGCACAATAGCTCCCTCGCAATAACCCCGGTAGAGGAGAAGCACCAGTGTTGGTACTCCAGGAGATGGCTCCTGACTCTAGCAATAGGATCACCAGATGGATGTGACATATCCAGCTATACCTAGCCCAGCTGGCCATGCAGGCCCAGGCGTCACCACCATTCTTGTTCGCTCTTGGTACAGTACCGCCGTTTTCCGCCAGTTGGGTCAGTTGGGGCCAGTTGGGGCCTATGCGCCCCTTACAGAAGCAAAAGCACCATTACATTGATGAGCATCTATTTCATTCCCTATCTGAGTATTCTTCACACAGGAATTTGCCTCATCCAAATTTCCTCGGAACCATGGAGATCATCACATGGCATGAGCAACTCCGCGGAGACACTGACACGAGGGTACACACGTTCGTGCATCTTTCCAATGGAGGAGGTGCTTTCAGCAAAAATGGTATCATATCCCTCATAGCATATTATAGGACCTCAGGGAAGTATACGCTGCTCCCCTTGACTGGGTCACGAGGTTTCTCCCCGCACAGTCCACAAACACCATAATCTCCCGCGTTCCTGTAAAGCCCTCCCCGACAAACATCGCTCTGGCATTTCCAGACGTCCAGGATCATCTTCGGGTCGAGGACATTGGCGCACACCATGCACGTAGGCGACCCAGCACTGTTTTCCGCTGAACAGACAGGGCAGGCTGGAGGTCTTGATGCTGTCTCTGTGGATACCTCAAAAGATGGCACTATTCGCCGCTCTTGACTCAGTTTAGGTGATCTATGGGTACCTTCATTTGCCAGAGAGTGAGACATCGACGCCTTCTTCCCCGCCTCTATCCTGACAGGTACAATGGATTCGCTGGTTTTTTTCCTGTCTTCGGTCACTCCGAATCTTCGAAGCTCAGACATCTCATCCTTCACATTGATTTCGTCTGGATCTTCATCGTCACAGACCCGAATCAAGGTCCTTCCTTTCCCATCCTGTAATTTCTTGCCATCAGAATCCACCGCCTCTTCTGGATTCGATAGACCGGTTTCCCAATCACTTTCAGTCTCGCTCCCGGATTGAGTGAGCTCATCATCATCAACCTTGGCCTTATTGTCGTTTTCTGCTGGAGTAGTAAATCTTGATAGTGCCGCCATGGCTCTCAATTCCCGCCCGCGGTTACTCCCAGCGACGCGCGGGTTGCTGGCTGTCTTTTTCCCCTTCTCAAGCTTAGACTTTGTCTCCTCATCGGCGCCAAGAGCGACACCGTTGACCCCAAACTTCTTCGCAATTGTTCGTTCTTTCCGTTCGTTGTAGCTGAGTTTGGGTTTCGCGGCCCTCTTCCGCTTACCAGACGATCTGAAAGTTCCTCCGCAAAGATGTTCCGGCAAAGTTTCCTCACTCCCCAAACTTGCTTCGTCGTATTGCCCTGTTAGTAAAGTTCGCCCTCGACTCCACATTCCATCGCCCGTGTAGCCTTTTTGCCACAGAGCCTTCAGCTCAGTCGAGTATTGGTCTTTTACTTTCCAAAACGCCTTGGAGTGGTTCATTTGCTTGCAATGTGCGAGCTCATGCATCATGACCATTTGTACAAACTTGAACGGCAACCAGTGCCCTGATGGCGCCTTCAGAACAAGCTGTATGACCTCACCAGCGTTGAAATTCCGCCCAAGAAACTCCGGGTTGCATTTATGCTCTTCAAGAGACATCACGGCAAGATGATTAGACCGCATTATAGGTTTGCAACTCGCAGCGATGCGCTGGAGAAAGTCCTCAGAAAATTCTTTATCTGGGCCATCCAGTGGCTTTATAAAGTTGATGTGCTCATTAGGCTGTTGGCGGCGAGCGTTAATGCGCTCAATACCGAGAGGCATGGTGATGAACAACTGCAGCAATGGCCATGAGGGCTATTACTTTAGCAATGATACATGCTCGATAGTTGCTTCAATGCTGGGCAACGAACGAGTTACAAGATTGATGTGTTGAGGTCGGGAGGCAAACATGCGGGTACCTTATATCAGCACTCGCTTATCAGGGAGCCACTGAACCAGCAACAGAGGTAGGCTCCTTGGGTGCTAACATTTTGTATGGACGAATAAGTCTTCCAAATAGGCAGCAGTAGCCTCTGGTGCCTGTGGAAAGCGCATCCATCTACTCATTCAATATCGGTTTACATGTCACGTTTTCAAGTAGTTAGGCCAGTCAAACGGCTTCAATTTTTCTAACATATCCCAGCCTGGTCAGTGTCCCTTGACACAAACCGAGAGACTCAGGCTCTGCCATCCAGTTAAATAAGGACTCTCATTTCGCCTAATAATATGCTATCCTCATGATTGAAAGCGCCAAATAAACAATAAAGCAATGTTTCCACTCCCCCGTGCTTATTTTTAAACAACATCTCAGATACGGTGTTTTTCGCTCTCTGTTACCATGTTAGTTTCTATAGCAGTCAAACGGAACGGATGGTATTCCTTACCTAATCTGGAGTAGAGCATATAGAGTGCCATCTGGTTGCATTCTGCAGTTCCTGTGATCGTGACGAGCCTCTCGTTGCTGTTATCTTGAGGCTCATTAATCTTAATGACACTTCCACTGAGTTGGCGTATTTCGTTAATCTTGGCACCACCCTTGCCAATGATAGCTCCAACCATATCGTTGGGGATATAAATTTGCTGCGTCAAGGGCTGGCCTGGGACAACACCCTGCATTGGCTGTGCTGGCGGCCCGGCATGAGAAGCTGGGCCTCCATGGCCTTGCTGAGGCTGCTGTGGTGCTACACCACCATACCCAGCAGCAGGGGAACCACCGTAGTGCATCGATGCGCCGGCTTGCTGGGGGCCTGGGCCTTGAACGTAAGGCTGTCCGTACTGAGCTGCTGGTGTTTGGCGAGATCGGATGTCGTTGTGGCGGACGTTATCCGGGTGGCCGTAGTTACCCCCAGCAGGTTGTGGAACGTAAGGGACAACTTGCATCCCACCAGGAATTACTCCCGCTGGACCTCCGCTACGAGTGGCGTAGGCCGAAGCTGTCGGCCCTCCGAAGCGTTCAGTCAGTTGCTCTAAAAGAGTGCTGGCTACATAATAAGTCGCGATATGAACGGCATCGGCAACGCCGAGGACTACGACGGAGCGTTCAGTCGAAAGAGGTAGGCATGCATCGGATGCGTTTAATCGTGCCCCTGACTGCTCTTGGATTTCTCTAATGCGGACGCCACCCTTTCCAATAATTGAGCCGATGAGAACATGCGGAACAAGAAGACGAAGCGGATATGTTCTTGACTGTGGGGTTGATGGCTGATCAAGTGGCTCGCCATTCAACGTGCGGATAATCAAGCCAAATGCCTAATACCAAGTTAGAAGCGTAATGGTTTGGTGTGAAGAATAGGAACATACCTTTGCTGCTGCGTCAACCACTCCGCTGACAGTGAGGATCCTCTCCACGGCGCCTTTTTGGTAGTCGCTGACAGTACATTTGGCGCCAGACATCTTGCGAATAAGTGTCACATTCTCTCCTCCTTTACCTATGACAGTTGCGGCCTCTGCACTCGATATAACAGCACGAATGTGGATCCACGAACTTTCATCGTGTTGGAGTGCATTTCCCGATGCATTTTGATCTCCTGTGGATGGGATAGAACCTTCAACAGTACGAGTGGCATCTGGCGCATCGCCCACAGCAACGTCGCCTTGCTGATCCTTGGAATCAGTCTGGACGCCATTGGTGGAGTCAACAGCCTCAACCTTAGCATCGCCCGACTCATCACCTACGGCCTTTTGTGCCGCTGTCTCATCGATTTCTTCGTTCGTAACTTTGTCAAGGGCTGGACGTTTGGCATCTGGTTGATCAGTGGGGCCAGATGGGGAAGATGGATCTTCCAATGGGCGCTTGGCTGACTGGATGGGGGTGGGTGGTGAGGCAGACATATTGATTGACTTCGCTGCTTGTTAATCTTTGAATAATTCAGGATGTGGTCGGAAGGGAGGTCGGAAGTAATTAGTCTTGTATTGATCGAATTATGTACACCGTGGGGATGCTCGAAAGGAAAGGTGCTGGTGCTGGTGCTGGAGCTCGAGTGGGGGGAGAGAGCGTGTGCTTGGACGGAATCTGTTGACAAGGGGACGGATCTGTAGGCTTGTGTGTGATGGGATCTGTGAAGGCGGAGAGCAGGTGAAGGTGAAGGTGGAGTGATGGATGAACAGTGGTTTCAGGTACTTTGTGAAGAAAGCAGATTGAGAGACCCAAAGTCAAACCTCTAGATCCTCCAATGTTGAGATGACCGGACCGAAAGTTGCGATTGACGAGAATAGCCGTTAGGTCAGGATAACACCTAAGGAGATGTTGCGGTTAATTGGGGATGACAACGAAGGTCAAGATGCCGGGAAAAAGGCGGAAAAGATGGCAGAAGTGGAATTGCGCGCGGGTGCAGATGGAGATAATACGCGCGCGTGGGTGTCGAGAAGCTGGACCGCATCCAAAAACGAGCTAGTCCACGAACAGAAACAGACAGAAGCACGTGATATAGAGCCTCAAGGATCTCTTTGGCATCATAATGACGCTGACTAGGCTTCCAGCAGCATATGTAGTGATCTCATCAGGAAATATATTTGCCTTTATGGTATATATTTCCGATGAAAAGCCTATAATTGCCACTTTCCTCTTGAGAGTTCATATCCCCATGGATCTCACTGCCAGTAACCGTACATCGTTGTGATTTTCAAGACAGTATAATTAAGACAAACGCAATCATGGCATCTACAAGTGGAACATATAGGCCGAGCAATCATCATGGCCTTAAGGAGGATGGAACTCCTGATAAGAGAATGAATATCGGTGATACGACGTATAAGCCCAGCCATCACGATGGTCTTAAAGAGGACGGCACCCCTGATAAGAGAATGAATACAGGACGTGAGCATTTTGAACGCCCTCCCCCATCAATGCATAATTCCGTGTGTATTGTCACTCGCAAGCTGTTTGCTGATTGTGGCTAGAATTTGCGCATGGGAAAGTAGATCCTCACCAGGCGGGCCAGGTCGGGGGTCACGCTGGTACCACCAGCACTGCTGGCAATAGCGACGTTTCTAGCAGCAGCGGAAAGTATAAACCGGTCGAGCATGGTGGCTTGAAGGCAGATGGAGGCAAAGACAAGCGTGTTGGCACCCACGGTACGTTTTTCATAACCATATGTATCAGTTCAATCTTAACTGACGTGCGATATAGAATTTGCCCACGGAAAAGTTGATCCACACCAGGCAGGCCATGAGGGCGGCTCCAAGTAACTTTATTGCACCGCCCAAAAGTCTAAGGAGAGACTGTACATAGCTGAGGATAGACTTTAGTAAACTAGAGCCTTTATTGTAATTATAGTTGCTGTAATGACATGTAGATGCACAGTCCTCTTGAGACCTTTGTGCCACACAAGCATATATGTGCCAAGCGATCTGGGCTTTCAGCACGGTTCTCGTATGGGTGCGAGTACCTACTCCAATAAACCCTAATACTCTCTCCGTTGGCATGACCAATTTGTTTTTCGAAAGAGGTCCGAACTGAGTAGGCTATCAGTGTATATACTCCGCACTCAAGTACTCCGCTTCATACAGTAGTGGATGATGTCGTTATACAAGTCGCGGTAGAAAGGCGTCACGTGAGCAGACCTTGGATTTTATCATAAATATTTGCCTTACTTTTGTGGCACTGTTCTTGGGCCTGATTAGACGCGTTACAACGCGCCTCATGTGTGCCTTGGTGGCTTTTATGCACAGCAAATCCACATGTGAGCAAAATGGAGAGTATATCCAACTCTCGTGCAACCAGCGCCCATGCGGCGCGGTTGGATCGGACCCTGAAGGACCTCCAGAAGAAGGTGAAGGAACAAGAAGAAGCACTGAAAAAGGTATCTCGGTGTCAATTCTGCAAGGGTATTTCGTGACATTGACGTATAGTAGCTTCGTGCCGCTGGGAAACCAATCCAAGAAGAACCCGACAGCAACAAGGACATTCAGTTGCGTCAGATCAGCCAGATAAAATCTGCATTCGAGGCCCTTACTCCCGTAGAACCATATACCCCGCTTCCTGATTCACCACTGCCATCACTTCTTGCGGTCCGGACAACGCACAGCACAACCAGCGAGGCAAAGTCAGCTCTAATAATCACCAATAATGATCTTTCTCACGTGGAACAATTGTTGCAGAAGGAGACAGCCGATTTAGAGGATGGAAGGCTTATCGAAAAGGCCCTTCAAACCCGTGTATCTGCTCTCGAAGACACAATAGAAAAGCACGTGCAGAAGCCGACAGCGCAGGTAGCGAAGGACATGATGCGGGGCTTAAAAAACAAGAAGGCACGCTACGACATGGACACAGTTAGACTCGTCAAGTCGTTCAATGAATTTATCAACGATCACCTGGCCGTAATGCTTGCGGCCGAGGAGCTAGGTGGTCCTGTTGTAGGCGACTGGCTCGACGTCGACGAAACAAACCTTGAGGCTGGCTTCAATGCGCAGGGAAAGGCCAGAAAGCCGAAGGGTCCGTTGAGTGAAGCTGGGCGCCAGCAGCGAATTGACGAGATCTGGAAGCAGCAGCCGGAACGAGAACGACGGGCCCAGGAACCATGGAATGAGACGACGGCCGCAGCGACGGAGATGCGAGAACTTACAGAACTGCTGTTAAATGACTTGGTAGAGGCAGATGGTGGGATGAATAGTGGGTACGTGGAGCTGGATAGAGAAAGTGCGGCAGCAAGGTTTCTGGTCAGGTCCAGGGTGGCACAGTTTCATCCGAAGGATGCGAGACGTTTGCGATTGATTGATTTTGGCAAAGATTTGGTCAGCTGAAAGCTTCAATATGCATCCAGAAATTACAGTTTGCCATGCAAAGATTTGGTCCGCCGAAAGCCTCAATATACATTCGGAAATTAGAGTTGCCATGCAAAGAATTGGTCAGCTGAAAGCTTCAAAATACATTCGGAAATTACAGTTGGCATGCCAAAGAATCCAATTCAGAGTGTATCTAATCTATGTGGTCGTTTCTCAGTGCAAACAAAGCCTTCACCACCTCCTCGGGCTTGCTTCTTATAGCATCGTGGTACATGGCGTTTGTGATAAACTGCTTGCAGTTCTTGATCTTCGCCACTGTTTCTTGAACAAGCCCGAAATCGACATACATGTCATTGACGAACGTCGCCGCGTAAACCGGCACCTCATTTCGGGCAAGCTGCCAATCGTCGTATAAAGCTGGCCAGTCCTTATAATCGGCGATGAGCTGCGCAACATCCTTCAGCTTCGCAAGCTCTGGGTAGGTCTCAAATGTGAAGGGATAAATCATCTCGCCCGAGAAATGGAGAGGGTTTTGGCGCACTGTTGTGGGGCTAGCCGGTGCGGATGAGATCCAGTGATACTCATCGAGAGACTGTCCCACACGGTAAGCCGCCCAGCCTGAAGCCCGACCTTCACAGTAGATCGACTCGTGAAGAATAGCATAAATAATGTTGTCATCGAATCCAACGAGGCTTTCCACGATCGATAGGGTTGGGCGAGTGAAAAATGTGAACTGTAAAAGATCCGAACGCATACGCATAATGATGCCATGGAGAGTGTCCACGCCACCATGGCCACCGAGGAGCATTCCAAGCATTAAGAATCTCCGAACAGTTAAGGTGCCTCCCCCTGGTAGGCTTAGCCCATTCTGAGACTTAATATATATTGCCAAGTCGTGTACGGCCTCAATATCATCTGGAAATTTTTGATAATACGCCTGGTTTCGCTTGATAACCTGAGCGAAGGTAGCACCGTAGACTTCTTCTGGTGATTTTCCAACAGGTGGAATACCACCGGAAGTAAAAACCTCCCTCAGTCCTTGTGGGAACCGTGAAAGATAGGTGACGGCACAGAACCCGCCAAAACTCTGGCCAAAGATGGACCATTTTTTGAGCTCAGGGGGATAATCAACAGTGAGGTTCTTGCGGACTGCCTCACAATCTTGAACGATGCTATCAGCTCTGAATAATTTCAGATAATCCGCCTGTTGTTGCGGATCTCCCTTCGTGGCAAGGGTGGCAGCAGTGATAGTGGAACTAAGCCCAGTGCCGCGCTGGTCTAGATAAAGCATCTGATAGCCTTGCTCGAGGACAAGATTCGTCACCGCCATCGATTGAGGGGCGCTGCAGCCAAAACCAGGACCGCCCTGGAGATAGATAAACCATGGTTTTTGAGACTTCTTGCGGAGTTCTTCCTCGCTCAAAGCAGCAATTGTTGGTTCATGTTTGGTAACACTTCTTCCGAACAGACGCAAGGTCTCGGAAGAGCTACTCGAGTAGTTCAGGGGAACATCGAAAAACAGTTCCGTTATCTTCAGCTTGCCTAGGATTCTGTTAGTTTATTGGGAAAGGTAGGTAGCTTGACAGCTATACAATGGAGAGCTCACCCGGAACAATATGAGATCTGCTCTCGATAAGTCTGGCAGCCATGTTTATGTTTGGTTGCAAGCTACTCTTGGGCAGGAAGTGCAGCGTATGTTAATATTAAGGTACCAAAAGAAGTTGTGTCTCTCTTGTTACAGTAACCCTATTATGTCTGCGCCGACTGTTGAGATAATGCGAGATCTAATAAGGTCACAAACTGGACGTGGGCGTTTGGATTTGGTGTTGAAGAAGAGTACAGTTGTAGGTAACGCGGGGTTTTGGCGGGGACCCTTCGACCTGCCTGATTTGTGATGTTTGGAAATATACCAAGGTTGGTATGGTAACCCACAGCTTCATCGGTATTCGTAGCAGGGTGCAACTACTTCTTATATTATTACTTGTTTTCTTATCTGTATTACTATTTGCTGCACTGTACCGCCCATCGTTCATCTACAGTACCTGGAGTAAATGGCCCGCATGCGAGTAAGTTCCCCCAGCACATTAAAGTTACCCGTGTGGGACTTTTGGGACCTTTTCTTTCCGTCGTTCGTCCACCTTCGGCCCCCTGCACACTCGCACTACTAGCCCACATAGTCTAACGCTTAACCTTGAAGGATTTGACAACGTCCCGCGTCAAAAGCCCTAACGCAATATATTTAGCCTCACTACGGACTCGAGGCTGAGACACCGTGGGAGGCAAATAATCAAAAATTTGGAAGCATGGCGAAGGACAAGAAGTCCAAATCTGACGGAAAGAAAGCAAAGTTAGAGGAGAAGAAAAAGAAGCAGGTTAAGAAGGGCCAGAAGAAAGAAAAGGCAAAGAATGCCAAGGCCAATGATAGTGATGCCGAGGACGTAGATTTGGACGCCGTGCTCGCCGAGTACACCAGACAACAAGAGCAGTTTCACAAGGTCTCTGAGACAGCCTGTGAACCGCCCAGACCGCGCGCTGCTGCTACCATCATTCCATCGCCGGCGAATACCAATGAACTATTTCTGTTCGGCGGCGAATATTTCAATGGTGCCCTAGCTACGTTTTTCAACGATCTCCATGTATATCTCACTGATCGAGATGAGTGGCGGATAGTGACATCTCTGAACACCCCTCTCCCTAGATCGGGTCATGCGTGGTGTCGAGGCGGAAACGCAGGTGGGGTTTATCTATTTGGCGGAGAATTCTCCTCCCCAAAGCAAGCGACGTTCTACCACTATAATGATTTTTATAGACTGGAACCGTCCACGCGTGAATGGACGAGGCTGGAGTCGCCAAAGGGTAAAGGTCCACCGGCAAGAAGCGGGCATCGTATGACGTTCTACAAGAACTATATCATCTTGTTTGGAGGCTTCCAGGATACGTCTCAGCAAACCAAGTATTTAGCTGATCTTTGGCTTTATGATACTCAAAGCTTTACTTGGCACAATCCGGTGTTGCCACCGGCCTCTCAGAAGCCTGATGCACGATCGTCGTTCAGCTTCCTGCCGCATGAGAATGGTGCAGTCCTCTATGGTGGATACTCTAGAGTCAAGGCCACAGTTACGGGGAAACAGACAAAAGGAGGCGGCCAGCTCCAACGAAACGTTCTGAAGCCGTTAGTCCACACGGATTCATGGCTTTTGCGCCTTGTCCCTCCTGCAGCTGGTAGTGCTCCAAATACGCCTCCTAGTGTACGATGGGAACGACGAAAGAAGCCCGCAAACACGCCTAATCCTCCTCGGGCCGGGGCGACAATGGCGTATCACCAAGGCCGTGGCATTGCGTTCGGTGGCGTGCACGACGTGGAGGAGAGCGAGGAAGGGATTGATAGCGAGTTCTTCAATACTTTATATGCTTGGAACATCCAACGTAACCGCTACTTCCCACTTACCTTGCGTAAACCGCGCGCTGCGAAGAAAGCCAAGGTAGCGGACCGCGGAACCAGGCGAGGCAGGGGCCAGGCGAATGAAGAGGAGCTTTTACGAAATCTAGCAGCGATCGAGGCCGGAAAACCGTATGAGGATGCAGATGACAAGGAATGGGACCCACCTACCGAAGAAAAAGAAGGACCTGAGAAGATTGTGAAAGAAAACGCCTCGGAGTTTCCACATCCAAGGTTCAACGCCCAGCTTGCAGTTCAGAATGACGTGCTATACATCTACGGTGGTACTTTTGAGAAAGGAGACCGTGAATATACCTTCGATGAGATGTACGCAGTCGACCTAGGAAAATTAGATGGCGTTAAGGAGATCTTTCGACGTGAACCGGAGAACTGGCAAGGAAGTGAGGATGGAGATAGTAGTGAGGATGAAGATGGAAGTGACGATGACGAGTACGACGAGGATGGCGAGTCTGCGGACGAGTATGAAGATACCGCAGCTGAGGAACACAAGCCACTCCACACCGAATCGAAACGGAAAAGCAATAAGATTGCTACGGGTGATGATGATACAAATTCTGCATCCGTAGAGCCGTCAGTCGACGAAGAAACGGAAACCAACGCTCCAGTTGTGGATGACCCACGACCTCATCCACGACCATTTGAGTCTCGACGCGAATTCTTCGTGAGGACGTCGATTGAATGGCAAGAATTGCTCATGGAAAGTCTGGCGAAGCGTGGATTGCAAATAGAAGGTTACTCCGCCAAGGAGATCAAGACTAAAGCATTTGAGATGTCCGAAGAGAAATGGTGGGACAGCAGGGAGGAGATCACGGCAATGGAGGAAGAACAAGACGCAGCTGGTATTGGAGAGGTTGTTACTTTAGCTGACCGTGGTGATGGGGCAGCAGCAGGTGCAGGAAGACGACGATGATCCTTGAAACTTAGAATAGCGATGGTATATGATCAAATAGGGGTATACTCGACAATATTAAAAATTGGCTATGTTGCTGCATTGTTCATAGCTCCTTGTCACGACTAGTAATTGAGTTACGAAGCAATCAATGCGTCACTAATTCCATCCCGAAAAAGGTTGAAGCAAAACACCTATTCAGGCGCTACATGCCTTGGATCCAGTAGAACACATACGCCTAGTCTCCCATGTCCCTCTCATATTAATACATTTGGTGATATCCACGATCTTACGTGTCCAAATCCATCTTCTCCGCAACAGCAGAATCGGTGCTCTCCAGTTCATGCACAGTAACATATCTGCTGATATCCTCCTTGGTGGTGATCTTCTCGTTAAGCACTGCAGTCGTCCCCCGCTTGAAGACATAGCTCTTTTGCTTCTTACTCCGCTGGTTCGGCTTGATGTAACCCCTCTTGAGCGTCGTCATATCCTTCTTAATGACAGCCACATCAACATTAGATCCAGAGCCCAAATCGTTGAAAATACCGGCTTGAATGGCATTTGATGCAAGCTCGATCGCTTCCTCTTCGGTCAACTTTGACTTCCACTGCGTCTCGAATACAGACATAGCCGCCAACGACCCACTGCCCATGGTCACGTATGGGAGCTTGTCTGTGCTACCATGTGCGTGGACAGTGTACAGGCCGACGCCAGTTGGGTCAACGCCAGCCACAACCAAGTATGCTCCAATGTGACCCTGGTACTGGAATAAGTGCTGCTTCAGCATTGTCATGCATGTAACAACGCGAGGCTTGCGACCGGTTGACAGAGAGTGCAGCTCGAGTTGAGAAGAGATAAGTGAGGTCGTAAATTCGGTATCAGCAGCCGTACCAGCACCGGCGCACCAGATTTGAGGCGCGATGTAATGGAGTTTTTCGCAATTCTGGGTTGGGTGTTAGATACTATTGTGAGATTGGCATAACCACCCAGGTTTATCCGTACCTTGTCCGCAACTATGGGCCCGGATGTTGCTCTTGTATCGGCTGCGATCTGATGAAGGTTCTCGTTAGCAAGTGAAAGGGTGCGCTTCAATGACATGAAAGTGTCCAAAGGATCACTCGTAGGGCTTCAGTCCGAAGGGTCCGACTTACAACAACGCCTCCTTCAAAGATGCATCCCACAATCGTGGTTCCCGTACTGGTTGCTTTTGGTAGTGGCACTCCTCTTGCATGGAGGGCAGCATTGCGCGTGTGGTTTGAGAAGTCGAATCCAGGCATCGTGACAAACGAAGCTCCGTGGAGTCTTCTTGTGTATGAATAACGCTCTGAGGGAATATAGAAGGCAGAGAGAAGGCCTTGGTTGAGTTTCAAATGTTGTAGTTCTCTGGAAAGCAGTATGTTGGGGTTGGAATGAAAGTTGTTAAGGTCATGAAGCTGACGAGGTGAGCTGTAGCCTTGGTCTATTCACCCATTCTAGCTTAGGTCATGCAGCTTGACGCGAGAGCTCCACGAAACAGCTAGTCACGTGGAAAATATATTTATGGTTTACTGATAGTAGACCAACCGCGAATCAAGAGATCACTTCGCATTCAGCGTGGCTAATATATTACATCAACCACGGGCTTCCTACACCTAATTTCCATGAGGTTCCGTTCCCAGCAAACCTCTGTACGTTGTTCAGCGCGTCGCAACGTGAAATACATACACCATTCTTGAAAGGCCCATGCCTTTTGTCAAATCACTATTTGAAACCGCGCCACATCGCGACCAAATGCTCAATTTGCCGTTAAGCAACAGCTACTGAATATAATTATTTCTGTTGTACATCGCGACCTGCGCGAACCATGGCTTTCAGCTTCGGAAATGCCAGCCAGACCGCTTCTGGCTCTGGGCAGGCCCAAACTGGCCCTGATCTTCTAGAGATCCAGACAGAGGTACGCTGAGACCAAAGGATGCGCTCGTTATTTTGACTTGTAAATATGCTGACGAAATAGGCATTGGGATTCTTAGCTATTGCTGGGGAAGCCAAACTACAGCTGCTTCCGTCACCATGGCCGAGCGCGAACCTACCTCCCCCTACCTCATCCCTCATGAGTATCGCTCCGAAAAGAGGGCTTGTTGCTGCTGCAGGACCAGATTGTGTTATCCTAGCGACGACGGAGTCAATACGAAAATCATACGAGGGACCACGGATAGGCGAAAGTCACACCCGCCCATTCCAGGCACAGTTAACACTCCCGATGCCCATGAGGCTCTCCCAGGTGACCTTTACGGCCGACGAAGCGTATCTGGTTTTGTCTGCTGAGGTCGGAGGAGGCCTGGCTGTGTACGAGGTCCAAAATCTTATGAACGGCTCCCAAACGTCCTCTTTTGAAATGTCTACAAACTCAGCCCCCCTCCGAGCGGCAGGTCCAAACCCAACACCCGAAAAGGGCGAACTGCTGGCCATCGTTACCATGGACGGCAAACTCATGGTAGCCAACTTGAAGGAAAGGAATTTTATATCCGGTGCTAGCGGCCAGATCCTAAAGGAAGGTGTAAGCTGCATTTCCTGGAGCGCCAAAGGAAAGCAACTGGTCGCCGGCCTTATTGACGGTTCGGCTTTTCAAATGACTCCCGACGGTGTGCCCAAAGCGCAGATTCCTAGGCCGCCAGATGTTGAACCCGGGTATCACGGTATGCAGTAATCTAATCCTTTGGAGTGCACGATTCTAATCCTACTGGCAGTCTCCTCGATCACATGGCTAGAGAATGACGTCTTCATGATGGTCCATAATCCGTCAAATATCGACAGCAACGATGCGCCTACATCTGTATTCCATCTTGTTACTCGATTACCAAAGTCAACGGAGCATACTTTTCAGAAATTGGCCGATCCAGCCCCAAACTTTGGTTTGAACCGCAGCCCGCCTTATCATTTCTTACTGCGCCTTAGAGACTTCCCTCCGAACCTCAAAGATCTTATCATTGTGTCATCCACCGCGTCTACGGATATTGGGCTCTTCACAAGATCTGCGGTTCCTTTAGTTTCAGATAAGCCCGCTGATAAGGTAACTGATGTTTTCACTATGACTGAGATGTCAGATGATTCTCGGCGAGCACAGTTGCCAGTAAACGAGGAAATGGCAGACACATCGCCGATAGGTGCGGTTCTAGATTTATCTTCTAGAGAGAGTGTACCCAGGCCAATCCCAAGTGATGAAATGGACGAGTCTCGAACGCCCTTGCCGGCTTTGCTCGTCTTGAATAACGAAGGAGTTTTGGCTTCGTGGTGGGTCGTATATTCAGAATCGGTCCGTCAGGGAACTTCATATCCCGGTTTGGTTGCAGCGGCCGCATCCCAGGCTAGTGGTGCCGTGCAACCTCTTTCATCTGGCCAAAATGTAGCCTCCGCACCAGCCTTCAGCCAGGCATTTGGCTCCCCATCAAGTGCAGGAAGTGCATTTGGCACCACAAACAAACCTGCGTCCTCTTTTGGTAGTGGATCTGCATTCGGGGGTCAGCTTAATAAGCCCTCGGTTTGGGCAAACGCGTCTTCTGGCCCCGTAGCTACAACAGGAGCTGCCTTTGGAACACCTTCCTTTGGCACTCCAGCTACACCAGCTTTTAGTGGCCCAAAATTTGGCGCCCCTACCTTTGGGAGCGCGGCATCACCGGCCGCGGGGGGTGTTGCTTTTGGTAACTCTGCTCTCCCAGGCAGCCGGCCTTCTCCGTGGGGCGCGGCAGGATCAGGAGCACCAGCTACCACGTTTGGTCAACCTTCAGGTCTCGGAGTGGCAGGAGCTCCAGGCTTGGGTAATGCGAAGCCATCTAGCTCTGTATTTGGGTCAGGCAGCAGTTCAGCTGCTCCTGCTACCGGCGGGTTTGCATCATTCGCTAGCAACGGCGGGTTCGCGGCTGTGGGCACATCACAGAAAGACCAGGGAAATATATTTGCAACTAAATCGGATTCTACAAGCTTAGCATTGTCGCCGAAAACTACTGATAGCACGTCCAGCTTCGGTTTTAATGGTGGATCTGCAGCCGCGCCGCTTGGAAGCGCCTTCGGTTCCCAGGGTTTCACTTTAGGTTCAACTTTCAAACCTGACAGTTCTCGCAAGGATGATAGCCAAGTACCTGAGAAAGCCGCAAGTGGTCCATTCTTTGGTGGCGGGTTCGGAAAGGCTCTAGGAGAGGCCCAGGTATCACCCATCATTTCTAGCCCGGAGGCAACTATGGATGATACCACTGATATGGGGCAGGAACCAACCGTTGTTCCAAAAGACACCGTTGCGGAACCAATTGGTGCAACAGGGGCGGGCTTAGGCCAAACTCTGGGGACCGGATCCGCCACTACTGCCCCTAAATTTCCATTTCCGACGGCACAACCAAAAGCCATTGGACTTGGGGAGTCAGCGCCTCCATCGATCAACAATACGGTACCAAATCCTCAAATTCCAGGCTCGACTGGTTTTAGCTTCGGGCCTCCAGCTGGGACTACAGAGTCGAAAGACACTGCTACACATGCTAAGGAACCTACACCCGTATTACCTGAACTGGCCAAGACAGAAAAACCTTCTGTTGCTTCTCCCCAAGAGACCCAACAGGTCAGCGAGGCCCATGTCCCGGCAAAAGGTCAACTTGATGCACCTCTACCTCCTGATTTCATCAACGCGCCAAAGCCGCCCGCTACTCAGACACTCAATGTAGACAAGCCCCAACAAAGCAAAACATCACCGTTCCAAGCAGATCTGACTCCCCCGCTTCATGTACCGTTTAGCCCAGGGGAGGGCCCTGGTTCTGATTATTCTGATGTCGGGGATCAAAGCTATGGTGATGATGAGGAAAGGAGCGGTGAAGACAGTGCGAACGAAATTACCAATGCCGGTGGCAATACACCAGATCTAACCCCGGAAGGTTCTTTCGACAGGCCTAATTACACAAATCGTGGAAACGCACCCTTTGCCGCTGGCCAGCAACCACCTTCAAGGTCACTTTTTGGAGAAATTGGAAATCGCATTAATCCTCCTGTTTTGGCCCCCCCTAAACCAGGAAGTCCACGATCACCAAGCCCTATTCGTTCGTCTGTCCCAAGCCGTCTCTTTGGTCGGCCAGACGCGTCTCGATCAGTTAGCGCGCCTATTGCAGCATCAAAGATTTTAGGTGCCCATGCGGCGCCCATCTCTAGCAAGGCCTTTGGGAACGCTGGTGAATTCGGAGAAGAAGAAGCGAGACGGCGCATAGAAGCGTCCAAGAAGAAAGAAGCCGAAGAATCTCAAGCCTTGGTAGACATAGAAGATGACAGGATGCAAGACTTCCTCAGCAGAGACGTAGAGGGAACAACGAGACTTGATGAGTTTGTTGCGCATCAAGACTACGTTGGCGGCGCAGACAAGGACAGCATACCGTTCCAGGTTGAAGCTGTCTACCGTGATATTAACTCCATGATAGACACACTGGGTGTAAACTCTCACACAGTGAAAAGTTTCACCAAGGGGCATACAGAGCACTACAAAGACGCTGGTCGAGAAAGAGCTGACTTGGAAGGAGATGAGACATGGTGCCTTGGAGAAATCGAAAATTTATCTAGCATCATCGAGAAAGATTTATCCAAAGAGCTTCAACAAGGCTCTATTAAGGATGTTGATAACAAGCTCCAACTTTGCTCCAATTTAGTCAAGGAATTGGTTAAGCTACGAGCTCGCACCGAGGAGTCTCTGAAAGTTATCACTTCGAGTCGCGACCAAGATCACACAAGCATCAATAGGTCTCAGCCACTGACAGCTGAGCAATCCGCACAACAGCACGACCTTAGGAAGGATTTGGCAAATTTCCAGAAGCTCCTTGGAGACGCCGAAGAGGAACTCATTCTGCTCAGAGCTAATATATCATCCTTCACTGGCTCTGGTGGGAAATCGGGCCCGGGCCCAACCACCGAGGCTGTCATGAGGACGATTGTGAAGATGACGGCGATGGCAGAGAAACGTAGTGGTGATGTGGATGTCATCGAAAACCAAATGCGCAGGTTGCGATTCAGCTCGGTTACCAGCAATGACCGTAATAGCCCCGAAGGCTCTCCATTTGCGAGCCCAACAAAGCCCGGAAAGCGCCATAATACGGCCTTCGCCAAATCTGCACGTCCATTCACGCCAGACGGCACCCAAAAGGGGCCCCGCGCCTTACACATGTCATTGTCATCGTCTACACGGTCGCAAAATCAGTCGACACCGCCACGAAAGAAACTTGAGGGGTTCACAGAAGAAGATAGATCAACTATTAAATCCTCCTTCTCGAGAAAGAAGGAGGTTACTGATAGGTTGAAGGTAGCGTTGGAAAGGTCCAAAACCAGAGTCCGTCCGATGGAAGACGAATGATGTCTAGCCGTTATGGACACAATGCGTAATAGTCTTCAGGAAGAGCATTGTACCTTTTAAGCTTTGGAGTCCCTCCTAAATGTAGCCTCAGGCCGTAATGGTTCGACGGGACCAGGCCCATACGAATAATGTTTATCGGGGAATCTCGAATGTTATAAATACTGTATAAACATTTCCAAATTAACTTTTGGCTGTTCTCATTGGCTGCTGACTAATGCTCGTGAATTTGGTAACGCCTCGTTTCTGTGATGCTTACGGGCGTAACGCCCGTTGTATTATCCTAATTCAACATCAACGAACCGAAGTCTATTTTCGCACAGAGCCTTATTTCAGGGTTTTGATACCAAACCAGCTCAATTTCAACCAAGCAAATGCTAGCATAAACTTGTTGGCGCGTTTATGCACCATACCTCTTTGGAACCATTCAATCCGCTCATCTCGCTTCGTTTGCTCCAACAATTAAACCATTCACATTATCATCCTGGATATGGATACATATCCTCCGTGGCAAAATGTTTCACCCGAGGGTCAGCTAACAGGCCACTCCTCTCCTACGGACGTAACAACACGGCTCCAGGCGCTTAGTTCTAACTCTAATCCTACTGGTGGACCTAGCCATAGCCCTGTAGCTGGTGCTCTCCCGGAAACTCGTGTTAGGCGGCGGAACCGCATGATAACATCTTGTTTGGAATGCCGCCGAAGGAAACTCAAATGTGACAAATCCCATCCGTGCGTGAACTGTACCAAAGGCCACCGAGGCTGCATATTTTTGGCTCCGGCACTCGACCAAGCCAGTCAGCTTAAATTGACGGAGATAAAGGACAAAGTCGGATCCCTGGAGCGTTTGCTTGAGAAGGGAGCTCAGCAAGCAGCTTCAGGTGTCACCTTACCACATATTAAAAGAGATGAGGCAGACACCAAGGATGAAGACTTGCCACAAGCAGAAGATGAGAAGGATCTAGAACCAACTCCACTCGCTGTTGTGGACGCCGTGTACGAGGACGATGCTGATGATGATCTCCTTGACCTTGGTATTCAAATTGGCAGGATGAGAATTACAGAGAGAATCGGAGGCTTCTTTCGACCGCGCCTCGCTCAGGAACTAGAATATTCCTTGTATGATACGACGGAGAAGGCATCCCTCTCACCAGAAAATATCAATACTACCCCGCCGGGCGTCCAAACCTATCAATATCTAATGCCTAGTCCAGCTTACATTGCGCCAGCTTCGGGCTTTATTTTTGGTCATACTGGCAATGGCTCTTCTCTCATTGACTATCTGCCCACACGGCTAGCAGCTGATCGCTTGGTCAAACAGTATTTTACTGTTGTTCACCCTGTCGCAAAATTACTCCACTGCCCCAGCTTTGAGAAGGAATATGAGAGCTTTTGGGAAGATATTTCGGTTGGAATTGAACCTCCCACTTCGTTACAGGCTATTGTGTTTGCTGTGATGTTTTCTGGAGTGGTCAGTATGAGCGAAATGATTATTTTGAGAGATTTCGGTGTGCCTAAGGACCGGTTGATCGATAACTTCAAGTCGGGCACAGAGACAGCACTTAGCAAGTCTCACTTTTTACGCACCACGAAGGTCGAAACCTTGCAGGCATTTGTTATGTATCTCGTGAGTCAATAGATGTTGCAGTTCCCAGTCTCTTTTTCTAACTGCAGCAGATCCCACTGTGCCGTGCCGAAACGTCACGAGCGCACTCGGTTTTAGTCGGAGCGGCAATACGCATGGCTGAATGCATGGGCCTTCACCGAGACGGCGAGACATATGGGTTGAACCCCATCGAAACTCAAGTTCGACGACTGATTTGGTATCAGTTGTGCTTCTTAGATGTTAGAACATGCGAGGCCCAAGGACCACGACCATCGATACGCAGAGGCGACTTCGACACCAGGTTGCCGATCAATGTTAATGATGTGGATTTACACGCCAGTGGTAAGCCAGTGACTGTGGACCGGTGGACTGATGCAACATTTATGACAATGAGGATTGAGATCAATGAGATGATGAGACTTATCTGGAGTGAAAGGCCTCGCATCGAGTCCCGCAAATCAACATTAACGAATCTCCTTGGCAAAATCGAAGCTTTCCGGCGGAGCTTAGCTGAGAAATACGACCATCTCATCGACGAGCGAGTGCCCTTTCAAAGGTTTGCAAAAATGGTTAAAACGCTTCTACTGGGGCGCCTAACTGTCATGGTACTACACCCTTATCACAACTCTGTCCAGAGCATAATGCCTCCACGGCTACGCCAAATGCTGATAGCTGCGGCAACAAATACCATCGAGAATGCCATGTGGATCGACAGTGTGCCTGATGTGCGTCCATGGGCTTGGTACGCAGGAGCGTTTAACCAGTACCATGCTGCGTTTTTGCTACTTTTGGACTGCCACTTCTTCTCCCATGGTGAGAACCTGGACCGTATCTGGAATTGCCTAGACTACGTTTTCGAAACCGACCCTTCTCAGCCGCGGGAGGTGAAATCTCGCAAAGTCCTCTGCGAACTACAGGAGAAGACTGCAGTGTATCAACAGTTCCGCAAGATGCGTGCATCACCCGCAATGCTTAAGCACGTTGGACAACGGCCTCCCCTGCGATTTGATAGGAATATAAATTCCACCGCATCGTCTATCAGTGCACAGCCTGCGGATGTGACTACCACAGACCCCCCTTTGATCGGGAAAGCGGCTGTGCCTGATGTTGTTTTTGCTGGTGTTTCCAACGGCGAGGCTCTATGGGCACTTCCTAATTATGGGAGTCCTGAGGGAAGTAGCGACTCGGCGGTTGCTCCAGGTCAAGTCAACCCTGTTCAAATGGAGAATACAAAGATGGAGGAGGGTTATTCAATACCCGAAATTGACTGGGTAAGCGTCCGAGGGCAGTTGACATGCTCGGTGTTGCTAACTCTGTGCTATCTAGGATGCATTTGATATCTTGTTCCCACCGAATCAATCGGGTGAAATGATGCAGCAGGGGTATGATACTGGTAACCAAATGGCTCCGTAAAACGACGGCCCATATGGTACGATGGAGGACATAGGATAGGTGATGAACATAGCAAAAATCACAGGCAGTGTAGTATTTACCGAAGCGCGGGGTATTCTAGCTCGAGGATTTGGAGATAGCTAGGAGATTGTAACTAATATAATACTGCTCCTCAACATCTCATCGCCCGTTGCTTCTTTGTTGCCTTTGCTTTCTTTGTTTCGTTCACTTTCTTTGCCTCTCTGCTCCTTTGTTGCCCCTATCAAATGATTTAAATCAAATTCCGCCGTCGGTCCGATATGTTCCGCCCGCATATTCCGCCCCTTGCCTAGCATTTCCGCCCCGCCACCGCGCTACTCTTCAACGCGTCGCACCGCCACACGTCTATCCGATTCTCTGGATTTCCATTAGGCTTAGCTTCGACCATGGAAACTGTTCTTTGAGTAAGAAATCCAACTCAAGTTGCGCTTAGCCTCCTCCACCTTTTCACTCGGAGCCTTTTTCAGCCTCGACAATCATTTTATTCACCTTCATCCTCTCCCCCCCCCCCACCATCAAACGCCCCTCTTCAAAAACCCCCCCAAATCTTCGAGAGTGCTCAATAAGCCCTTCTACCACTTCTTCAAATCCACCTGGCGCTATTAAAAGTTTATCGACCCATCATAATAAGATAAGCTGTGTATCAGGCACATTAAGCATCACCTCGTTCAACTATCATAGCATAGCCTTGCGTGCCGGACACAACACCTGCACCGCTCTTGCCAATCGACTATACCGCCATCGCTGTTTGCGTTGCAATACGTCGCCTTCGCCCGATATATCCGATCTAATTTGTGACCACGGTCTCACCGATCCAACATGGCGAAAGATACTAAATTCTACGATCTGCTTAATGCAAGTCTTGCACATGGGACTCAGGAGCCATTACTAACATTGTTTTAGGTCTCTCCAACATGCACAGAGGCGGAACTGAAGAAGGCATATAAGGTCGGAGCCTTAAAACACCATCCAGGTAAAGAGCGAATTCAACCACTCCATAGCCTCCAGAACTGACATTGCCACATAGATAAGAATGCACACAACCCGGATGCCGCCGATAAATTCAAGGACCTCTCTCACGCCTACGAGATACTTTCTGATCCCCAGAAGAGACAAATTTATGACCAATACGGAGAGGAGGGTCTCGAAGGTGGTGGCGGAGGGGGCGGTATGAATGCCGAGGACCTCTTCTCCCAATTCTTCGGCGGTGGTGGTGGTGTGTTTGGCGGCGGCGGTGGCATGTTCGGCGGTGGAATGGGCCAGCGTGGGCCACCGAAAGCTCGAACCATCCACCACGTCCACAAAGTATCTCTGGAGGATATTTACCGAGGCAAAGTGTCGAAGTTGGCACTGCAGAAATCAGTAATTTGCTCCAAGTGCGATGGCAGAGGTGGCAAAGAGGGTGCCGTCAAGAAGTGTACTGGCTGTGACGGGCACGGCATGAAGACTATGATGCGCCAAATGGGTCCCATGATTCAGCGATTCCAGACTGTCTGCCCAGATTGTAATGGAGAGGGAGAAATCATTCGCGAGAAGGACAAGTGCAAGCAATGCAATGGCAAGAAGACCGTTGTAGAAAGGAAGGTTCTTCATGTCCACGTTGACAGAGGTGTTAAGAGCGGCCATAAGATCGAGTTCCGTGGCGAAGGTGACCAAACACCTGGCGTTCAACCCGGAGATGTTGTGTTTGAAATCGAACAGAAGCCGCATGCGAGATTTCAACGCAAGGACGACGATATATTTTACTCTGCAGAAATCGATCTCGTCACAGCTCTGGCCGGCGGAAACATCTTTGTGGAGCATCTGGACGAGAGATGGCTCAGTGTTGATATTTTACCCGGAGAAGTTATAAACCCAGGTAAGCTTACAGCAGATCCCAACGTTATATTAGTTGGATCTTACTAACTGTACAGGCTCCGTCAAAATGGTACGCGGTCAGGGTATGCCTTCACATCGCCACCACGACTTCGGCAATCTTTACATTCAGTTCGACGTCAAATTTCCCGAGAAGAACTGGACCGCCAACCCCGCTGAATTCGATGCTCTCAAGTCTATTCTGCCGCCCACAGTCCAGCCGGTCTTGCCACCTGCAGAGACTATGACAGAGGCCGTTGACTTGGAGGACGTCGACGCAAGCCAGCAAGCACGAGCTGCTGGCCATGGCATGATGGATGACGATGATGAGGACGGACACCCTGCAGGTGCCGAAAGAGTCCAATGTGCATCTCAGTAGTCGACAACTATACCACTTGCAGAACTGGCGGACAGGGAATCACATCAACGACGTTTCCCCCTTGAGTTCTGCAGGCTTTGCTTTTACAGGCACATTGTGATGGGTTCTGAATATTGCATTCGGGCAATCGCTGGTCACTTCTAAGCGTGGGTATGGTTCGTCATTTAACTCGGCGGTTTTGGCTGGCTGGCGAGTTATTCCCCTCGCTCCCCAGCATTGATTCTGCGTTTCATTGTAATAGGCGTTTAGAGATAATAGACAAATCATGAAGACTCGTTGGCATGAGCCAGTTAACAATTAGCTTTGGTATTGCACCTTGATCTAAAAGTCTACAAGATTGAAATCGTGCCTTTCGCCTATTCCCACCCTGCACGCTTCCGCAGGTTCCCCAGATTGTAGAGCACATTCCACCAGTCAACATTTGCCACCGGCATCGTTTGATTATTAGCTCCAGTAATATCAACCTTTCCAAAGTGGGAAGTCAACGCACTCCAATCCTTGCCTTCGAATTTGACGACCTTCAAGGGCTCCTCCGCCCGTGTTGTTTCTACTTCTCTGAGTTGAGCCACCGAACCAGGACTGTGCAACAGGTCAACTGATACAATTAAGGTGTTGTTCTGTATGCTTGTGGCCATAGCCAAAGGATTTCCGTTCAGAGGCAAAGTTTGATAATGCGAAAGGGTGCCAGTCGGTGATAATGCGAAGAAGAACAGCGCTGGGACACTATAACCAATTAGACATGAGCCATCCAAGTCAATTACATGCAAGCGATACTTACCCTTCACACGTTACAACAACACTGCCAGAATCGCCATTTGACCCTTGCAGCAGATGCTTTATGCCCGAAACAATAACCTTTGGCGAGTTGGAGTCATCATTGGCCCCAATCCCAACGCCACGCCCTTCGCCAGAAGATCCGCGTAATTTAAACTCCTCGGCATGCGATGCTATATTTACCTTCTGTAACAGATCCCCTGAAAGCCAATCCCAAACAAATAAATCATCATCACCTCCACCTGAGATCAGGAGGCGGCGAGAGGATTTTGGAAGGCATAGCCTGCTAACAAACTCGTTGTGGCCCAGACAATAGGCTTCGATTATATGCGACTGTGGAACTCCTCGAGACACACGTATATGTTCATCCCTATCAGCAGTTATAATATAATTGCGCCCACACTCCTCCACTAGTGCGATATCGGTCAACATTGAGACATGTCCAAGTAATAACTGTTGGCCAAAGTTGGCTTCGGCCTTGTCGGCCTTGGCTAGATTCTGCTTCAGCTGGTTCTGGAGTGCTCTGCGATTCCGTGCAGAGTGAACTGTAAGATCATTCGCGGAGGATACAAATTGCTTGGGTTTTTCGGATAAATTTTCATCCTCAACTAAGGGCGTTGTCGCGGCGTCCTGCCTTTCAGGTAAATCTACAAGTAGGGGAAGAGAATAGACGTCTCCGAATTTATCAGCGCAGATGATGGCAGAGCCTGATGGCGATATAGTAACAGCGCAAGGCCTCTTTGGCATGGATCTGCAAATAAATAAGCCCCGAACCTTAAAGCAAGCCAAAGAGGGAGCGTACCTCTCAGATATTTGTTGTAGATGGCCGCCGTCGTGCTGAAGGACTCGAATTGTCTTGTCCTCTCCCGTTACTATTATCACATATTTTCCATCATTTGATGACGTCAATGCAACAATATTAGGATATGTGGAGGAGTTGGCAGCTGTTCTCTGCGAGCATGCTCTTGAATTCTCGCCCTTTGGGGCCTTGGTAACGGATGGGGATTCCTCGTTGCTCGGATCAGACAGTTTTCTCCTTTTGGCTGGCTGATTGGAATCTGATCCTGCAGCCTCTACTGAAGGGGCACCGGAGCCCTGCAGCGCATCTTCATCGTTTGTAGGTTCGGATTGACTGGCAAGGGCGGTCTTATTCAGTTGGTCCGGGCATGTCCATGATGAGATCTGAGAGCCATTGCGGAGATTGAATGTTTGCAACTTGTGGGCACTTGCACCTACAAGGTACTCCCCAACAACTTCAATACACTGGTATGCAGCGTACATATTTCGAATTTAACGAGGGTTGTGGGTTTTCAGAGCTTGACATAAAACGGGAGTATAATTACTCGTTGTGAGCAACATGTACATTTTTTGCCGATAAGCAAATTGTTGGTTTGGGCAAGTCCACGCGATTTAGCGCGAGCCTCACCATGATTGGGTGAAATTGGTCGCCGTTACTTCTTCATCTTTAACCTCAGACAACATCCAGCCACCAACCCCACGACAACAGCGACGCGGTATCCATTGCCAATTAAAGAGGACGAGCTGAAACTCGACTTTCTACGTCGGATGCCACTTATCACTATACTATTGCGCTGGCCGTGGCTTTGTGGCTCGAATTGAACGCTCCGACCCTCGCTCTCGAACAACACAGATTTCTCGACAGCTGCATCCTACTCAATGACTCTCTAGCTCCCGGACCAACTATATGTTACTGGGCCGGACGTCCTGCTGCACAGCAGTGAAGCGAAAGCTACGAGTCCCATCAGAAGAGATATGGATCACCGACACAACCCTAGCATGGGCATTTCAACGCTTATGTCTTCTATCGAGGCCCTCCAGACGCCATGGGACATCGGTGCCTGGCCCCATGGAGTGCAGACGGCGTTTAGGCAAACGCCGTATGGCTCACTTTTCAGAGGCGGTGCGGCCACCCATCCATGATTTCGCAACTTTGTGGGGGTTAAGGGGCGCCAAAGAGAACAACAATTGGCAGTGGGAAGCGCCGTGTCAACCGCCAGAACGAGATGCCACGGATCAACTACCACCTTGGTTGATGGCTCTAGATCAATCGATGGCCAACAGCCCAAACCACGAGCATCTGGAAAGCAACGGTGGCCTCGCCCCCGGATTACAATCAAATGCCGCAGACGACTTGGAATGGTTTCGTGACCGCATCCACGACAAAATGACATCCACTGAATTCTCGGATATCTGCCGGACCTTTTATCAAACATTCAAGCAGAGCTTATCCCTTGGGCAGGTCTCTACAGCTGATCTAGCCGAAAGTATGCGTGAAGTACCGCGTCTTATTCAACACAATGCCGTTAGCAAGGACATAGAACATGCTCTCTGTGTCTCATTCTGCCAGGCGACATGGGAAGGCATCATGGCATGTAACGTACTTGGGCCAGCTGAAATTGAGACGAATGTCTTACGAATGCTTCTCACCAGACTGTCTCGTCTCCCAGTACATATGTCCGGTGCTCTCATTGCAGATATTCTTCGATCCATCACCGATGAGCAGAAGCACAAGCTTAAAGGAACAATTTATTCGATTGCGGATTATCTTTTCTTGTATGATACGAGCGCCCTGCACCACGAAGAAACTTCCCAATCTACGAAACTCACCAACCCAACATACTCGCCGCCCAAGGTGTTCTTCAGCATAGATAGTATGAAAGACATAATTGGAGCCCTCATGGAAACCTTTCAGCTGTACGAGCCTACAGAGCGAGCAAAGAGGACAATATGTCAACTGGTTCGACTATCCGCGAATTACGCCAATAGGGTTGTCTTCTCTGGTACTGATAAGTCCGTGCAAACTTTAGTGCGAGAAGGAGAGGACCTGCGGGAGACATGGCTCAAGCTCATAGCACGTGCACCTGCAGCATCCGAAGATCTGCTGGTAGAGGCGTGCATGATAATGCGAGCAGAATATCACCATGACAAAACAACAATAACCCTGCCGCGGTTACGTCAACATGTCCTATGCGACATACTATTTGAATATTGGGCAAGCAGGATGCCTAATACGTCAAAGACGAAGGCGTCAATAACGAAGGCGTCAATGATGAAGGCGTCAATGATGAAGGCGCATGCAGCGTTTAGGGCTTCATTTCTACATCCGCACAGGCCTCATAATTCGATTGTTTTTTTATGCTTGGCTCTTAAACAACACTCAATCCCCTGGCACGAAGGAGTCATCTGTTTTCTCAGAATGTTACGCCGCATCCGTGGTGGAGGTGACAGTGTGTACTACTGTCTGAAACGTCTCGAGAACGCCGAAATCTACCTCGAGGCACCGACCCTCTCGGATGAAATGACGGCACTCTCTAAAATTAATGTACGTCGGGCGGCAGAGTTGCACCGGCTCTATTCAAAAAATCGCCCGAAAGATTTGGCAATTCCTCTTGAACGCTTTCCGTTTCTTGCAGTTGCAATGATTCATGACCGGTCGTGCAATCCGAGAGAGATATTTCATCTATTTGGGGGGTTTCGGATTTGGAAAGAGCCACGCACGACCAGTGCGAAAATAAAATTAGTAGAGAAGATGGCTTTCGAATTTTCGCGGGCCAACTTCATCTCCAACAGAGCTGCGCTCCGGAATGTCGCTTGGTGCATTCGGTACTTAAACCAATACGAAGTCCCAATATCTAGGGGCATTGTTCGCGCATTGACTAAGCTTGGCATCGAGGGGAATATCATAGAGAAGGGATCGATTAGCAGCGGCAGGTTATATTGGGTTCTGAACGTTGTTGCACGGGCGGAAGGTGAAGTTGTTGCAGAAAGAATGAGGGCAGTCCTTGTTACCGCACTATACCAAGAAAAGGAGCGGAAAGCCCGGGAATGTGGTAGAAATGATTAGGACCTATAGACTGATGGATTCGTAGTAATTAAATTGGTGGATATATCATTTATATTGATACCCGTTATTTCTATTCTACTGCCTAGCTGGCCGTCAATCGACGGATTTCCTCGAAATAGAATTTGAGGTCATCTGGATTCACCTTTGGCGTGATTCCTACACTCCTGTTAGCACTCAGAAGGATGGAATATATAATGGTGGCTTACCATGGCCCAAATTAGCGATCCATCCCTTTTTCCCCCCGCCAAATCCATCAACCATTTCGGTAACTGCAGTTGTAATCGCATCCCTCGTACCGTAAAGAACTCCTGGGTCCGCATTGCCTTGAAAGACAACAGCCCTGTCGCCTCTGATTTTGACAGCCGCGGCCGGGTCTTGCAGCCAGTCTAGTCCAACAACGTCGTAACCCAGGCCACAAAGAGCGTCAAGAGCATGCCAAGCGCCCTTGGCAAAGACTATCATTGGGACAGGGTCGAGCTGCATCTCTGCGAGTCTTTTGGGTAAATTTGCTGAGATATAAGCCAAATATGGCTGAGAGAATTGTTTGAACGAAGCTGGAGAAAGCTCGGCCGCCCAAGAATCAAAAACTTGGACCATCTAATGAGGCGTCAGTCGTGTCGTTGCAATGGGGAAATTGCGGAGGATGGTACCTGTGCGCCTGCTTTAACTTGAAGAGCAAGATGTTCCACGCAAACCTCGGCAATCTTTTGGAGAAGATCCTTGCTTGCTTGCGAATGTCTATATACCCAAGTCTTTGTTTCAATGAAGAGCTTGCTGCCGCCACCCTCTACCATGTAGCAGAGAAGAGTCCACGGCGCTCCGCAGAAGCCAATTAACGGAACACGGCCCTTCAGCTTATGCCTGGTCATGGTTATGGCATCGTAGACATAACCTAGCTCCTGGGCAACGTCCACTTGCTTCTTCATGACTCTTTCATACTGGCCGTCAGTTGGCGACGTGAGCGGCTCAGGGAAATGAGGTCCCTTCTTGTCAATCATTTCAACAGTCATGCCCATGGCCTGTGGAATGACAAGGATGTCAGAAAATATTATAGCGGCGTCAATGAGGCCAGCAAAGCGCTCAATCGGTTGCAGGGTAAGAGTCGAGGCGATATCTGGTGACCGACAGCACTCAAAGAAGTCGTTCCCACCTTTGGCTTCATGGTATTCCGGCAAATATCTCCCAGCTATAGAAGTGTAAGCATGCCGCGTTGGATAGTTTGGGTCGCTATTTGTTTACCTTGACGCATCACCCACACAGGTGCTCGTTCCACCTCCTCTCCTTGGATGGGTTAGTCTATGGCTCGCATCAGATGGGGAAAGTGGATGCAATGAATGATATATACCCCGGGCGGCCCGCAGAATAAGATCATTCTGGATGGGCTCAAAGTTCTGTGACATTTTGACGTATGGTAAGTTTGGTAGTGGAAATCAACTTGTCTGAAGCGCGATGTGTGGAGTATTTTGCCCCTCATAAACGGTTTACGAAAAGATCCCAATGACGCCCGGCTGCCTCGGTTCTATTACGAAACCAGTTAGTCACTGAACATTGGTGCTAAGATTGTTTTTCCCCTCCAAACTAAGATAAGATAAGATCAGAAGAGCTCAGAAAGTCCATCTAGCGTTGAAGCCTGGGGCATGAATTAGCATTTGTGTGTTAACCGAAGGAAACCCTAGAGTACCACAAACCCAAAAATATTTGCCGAGGACTTCTTTCGCGATATCATCAACATACAAGCAGTCCAATTTCCGGGCCCATTAATTCAATTCAAATTTATCTTGACCCTTAAACATCCTACCTTCACACTAAGAAGATATGGGGGGCAAGACCGCAAACAAGGCCGGCTATTTCGATAAGCTGAAGGGCCTTCTCGAGGAGTATCGCAGCATCTTCGTTGTCTCCGTCGACAATGTCAGCTCCCAGCAGATGCACGAGATCAGACAGTCTCTCCGCGGAGAGGGTGTTGTCCTGATGGGAAAGAACACCATGGTAAGATAATTAGGACAGAAGAACCATGCGGATAACAGCTAATCAGTTTATAGGTTCGCCGTGCCATCAAGGGGTTCGTGGCCGACTCCCCAGAGTGGGAGCGTCTTCTTCCATTCGTCAAGGGCAACATCGGATTCGTCTTCACCAACGGTGACCTGAAGGAGATCCGCGACAAGATTCTCACCAACAAGGTTGCCGCCCCAGCCAGAGCTGGTGCCGTTGCTCCTGATGATGTCTACGTCCCTGCCGGTAACACCGGCATGGAGCCCGGAAAGACCTCTTTCTTCCAGGCTCTTGGTGTCCCCACCAAGATTGCCCGTGGTACGATTGAAATTACCGCTGAACTCAAGCTCGTTGAGGCCGGTACCAAGGTCGGAGCTTCCGAGGCTACCCTCCTGAACATGCTCAACATCTCTCCGTTCACCTACGGAATGGGCATTGCTCAGGTTTACGACAACGGCAACACCTTCCCGCCCCACGTTCTCGACATTGGCGAGGAGCAGCTCCTCAAGTCTTTCTCCAGCGCCATCACCACCATCGCTTGCGTCTCGCTTGCCGTCAACTTCCCAACCCTTCCTTCCGTCATGCACTCCGTTGTCAACAGCTACAAGAATGTTCTGTCTGTTGCCATCTGCACTGAGTACAGCTGGACCGAGATTGAGGAGCTGAAGGAGCGCATCGCCAACCCGGAGAAGTATGCTTCCGCTGCTGTCGCCACTACCTCTGATGCCCCTGCGGCCGCTGCCGCCGAGGAGAAGAAGGAGGAGTCCGAGGCTGAGGAGTCTGGTGATGAGGGCTTCGGTGGTCTCTTCGATTAAGTCTGCATTTCGTAGTAGGAATACATCAGATATACGAATCGAACTTGATCCTGCCTTCCAAGTCAGCCCATTTCAGTTCATTGATGTGACGTCCAAAAACTGTCGGCAAACTAATACCCAGTGGTCCAAATCTACGTTATTCAAGGTTAGTTCAACTTTTACTTCTGTTACAACACTCACATGATTATCAAAATTGCTTTTTAACCCTGATCTCAATGAAGACAAAACCCATACAACAACTTATTTATGATGTGAACACATTCAACCTTTATTTGAAACTGTTACAATTTACTTGGCATTTGCTAATTACTTTCCAGGTCCCCCATCCAGCACCTTTTGTGCGATGTCAATTGCAGCCTCTGGTAAACCCGCCAACCTAGCTACCTTCAATGAATGACTCTTCTTATTGACCCCTCTCTTCAACTTGTGCATGTAACTGAACCCCCCGCTCTGATCCTCGGCGACATCAGTGCACCAATAACCTACCTTCTCCATGTGACGTGACATGTCCCCTACGGCATGGAAATGTGTTGCAAACAATGTGCGACATTTGTTGACGTGATATAAATGATGGAGGCACGCAAATGCCACAGCAATTCCGTCCTCCGGTGTGGTTCCGCGGCCAATTTCATCTATGATGACGAAGCTACGCTCCGTGGCATGTTTCAATATCGTCGCGGTCTCCATCATCTCCACCATGAATGTCGACTGGTTGCGGTACAAATCGTCGGCAGAACCAACGCGGCTGAAAATCTGGTCCACAATACCGATTTCTGCGTATTCGGCCGGCACGAAGGAACCAACCTGGGCCATTATTGTAATCAAAGCATTCTGACGAAGAAATGTGCTCTTCCCTCCCATGTTTGGTCCTGTTATAATCCAGAGGCGGTCTTCGTCGCCGACAAGACAATCGTTGGTGACGAATGTTCGCCCTTGCTGCTGCAGACCAACCTGGACTGTAGGATGGCGACCGCCGATAACTTTGTGGGCGGTACTGTTATTCAAAATAGGGCGGACAAGGCCCTGGTCATTTGCATGCGTTGCAAACGAGCAGGCGACATCTAGCTCGTCCAAGACAGTTGCGTTGCGGCGCAACTTAACCAACGTCTTAATGACCTCTTCCCGAAGCTTTTGGAAAACCCTCTGTTCCTCGGCGCGTATCTGAAGCCGAACCTGGTCTATTCTTCGGCCCAGATCCGTCCACTCTGGGTGGTGGAATGACTTGGTGCTTTTGCTAGAGCTGACACTTCTCATCTCAGCCATACGTTTGGCATCTTTTCCTTTCACATGGCATATATGGCCCAGGCCAGGTGTCCAACGAAGCGCGAGGGTTGCTGCGTCAAGTTCGAGCTGAAGACGGTCATGCAATTTCACCTTGTCCTCAGCGAGGTCCAGCAGGTCCGCGTGCAACCTTTTCAACGCTGTACTTGCTAGAGGTTTCATGATCCACACTTCAGTGTCCTCACTATAGTGCTCCCGTATGCTTTTTGTCGGTTTTTTACCTCGGCCTCGTTTTATTGCTGCAATATCGTCCGTAGAGCCTTCGGTTGTCGCGATCTGTTCGGCCATTTCCATAATCGTTCCCGCTTCTTCGTCCTCTATTCGATGTTGCTGTACAACGCCCTCTTCATCAATCGCATTTCTAATTTTGCTTGCCAGTGCAAGCGGCCCATCAAGCTGGATGCGTGAAAGGAGGCGTGATAAGGAGTCTGGGGGGGAAGGTTCTGAGGAGCCCGGCCCATCACGTAGCGTCGCTCGTATCGTTGATTCCAACTCTTGCGTTGCCGATATGGTAGTTGACAAAGCTAAAAGATCATCTGCATTTCCTCTTCCAAGTGCAAACTTCTGGACTAGACGTTGAGAGTCGTGGCAACGTCGAAGTAGGGTCATCAGGCGTTCTCGGAGAGCTGTATCGTCAAGTATGTGGGCTACGAGATCCAACCGGTCGTTTATCACCTGGAGTGATGTCGAGGGAGCACCTAGTACGTATTAGAAAAACCCTTCTCTCTTCTCTTGCTGTTTGGGGACATACCAAGCCACTCTTTCAGTAATCGAGAGCCACTCTTTGTGACTGTTTTCCGCAGTGCGTGAAGCAGGCTCCCAACGTAAGTCCCATCCCTATAGTTTTCCATGATTTCAAGGCCCCGTAGACTGTTTCTGTCTATGGCCATGATCTCCTGTGAGCGGTATTGAATTGGAGGTTGAAGTTTCAGACTTAGTCCCTGAAGACGAGTGCCAACATACTCCAACAGCAGACTCCCGGCATCAACCTCTTCTGATGCAAAGCTTGCTGCTATATCAGCAGGCATCTTGCTCTCCAGCATCATTTCCCACGAAGCCATTGGTTTTCTTTCTCCTACTGAGCAGTAAGTAATCACGTGGCGATCATCACTAAGCACCGCCAGTAAAGCATCAGCTGCTGAGGTTTCTTGATCCTTCTCGAGTACAATTTCCCGTGGCCCAATACGCGAAATAGCGCTCGATAACAGTGACAATGTTGTCGACTGTGTGTAGAAGTTGCCGGTTGAAAGATCCAGCCATGCGAGGCCAACTAACTCGTCTGCGCCCCCCGGTTCTGTCTGAGAAACACTGCGGCCGCGCTGGATTGCGAGGACATAGTTATTTGTTAGGGGATCGATGAAGTTTTCATCAATCAGAGTTCCCGGGGTAACAATGCGCGCGACCTTCCGGTCATGAAGCAGCCCCCCTGCTTTGACCTTGGATGATGCATCATTGGCAAACTCTTCGGCAATCGCCACATAACGATTCAAGTCTTGAACTAGTACCTTCAAGAACCTATCAAGCTGAAAGAATGGGAAACCTGCCTGTTAAAGTTAGAATGGACGGGTTATCATGACGGGGCTGATGATATACCATAGACACGGGACCAGCATTTGTCCTTTTCTGGGCAACTTTGAGATTAAGCAGAGGGCCGAATTCTTCCGCATGCTCAAAGTATAGCTCATAAAATCCCCCAACGCGTGTGAGAAGAACACAGTTCTCGAACTTTCTCATATTGGTCTGGGCCTGGAGTACCACGGTTGGATACGTCGGCGCCTCATCTTGGCTTGGTATACTGACAGGTGCGCAAGGAAGTAGCCCCTGAGGCAGGTCTTTAAGGTCTAACGAAGTGCTGGTTGGCAGTTTCCTTTTGGGAGCTTTAGGAACTTTAAGGGTTTTGTTTTGTGACGAATACTGGGATATCTGTGTCACGTGTGTAACATCGTGGCGACCATAAGCCGTCGTTCTACAGCACAGCGGGGAATAGGCAAATAGAGGAGCTCGACCCCGAATGGCCTTGTCGCAGGTGCTGTGCCTGGGTCTCCACATGAGCGAGTGGTTGATTTATCGATCCTCCCCTATACTCATAGTTGTATCCCTTTTTAAGGTTTGCAGGACAGCTGAATAAGGGGTTGAAAATGCAGGTTCCACCGCGATTACACTAGTCTACTTTGGGTATGGTGGGGTTATTACCTACCAAGGTCATCGCTTCCCACCGTCACAGAGAACAACATAAATAGGACCGCATCAATAAAAACATACATCCATTCACAGCGAATAATAGAGATTAGTGAGGTGAATATCGGGAAACTGTTTCTTCATAGAGCATGTAATCTGCGAAATACAGCAGCAGTTGCCATTGCCTTTCCCGCCAAATATGCTGGGCTATAGGCCCAATCCACTTCGCTCCGCGTCATGACAGGCCGATACTATATCTTACCGTGTCTGACGGTTGTTCTCGATTAGACGCTTGGTACTTAAAAGCTGATCTTGTTGATAGTAGCTCCAAAGTTCTCGCCTTGGATGGTTGCAATCTCCAACTCCAGCGGCGTTGGCTGTCTGGATCCATCCGATGCCTGGTTCATCTGTCAGCTTCCAACTTCAACTACATCAGAGGAATAATTGCTTACTGCGTAAGTTCCGGCACCCCAAGGGGAGCCTCCGTGGACCTCGTCCAAGTTCGAGATTTGTGCAAACGCAGGCTTGTATCCGAGAGGAACGTAGATGATACCATGGTGCGTCAATGTGGACAGCGAGTTAATGGCAGTGGTCTCTTGTCCGCCACCTGGTCCAGCAGTGGAAACAAACACACCGGCATACTTGCCCCAAAGCGCGCCAGTTGCCCAAAGCTTTCCGGTGGCATCCCAGAAGGCCTTCCACTGTGCTGGGAAGTTTCCGTAACGAGTCGGGATACCAAGCAGGAATGCATCATAGGTCGCGAGAATGTCGGGTGTGATTACGGGCACGTCTGGCTTGGCTGGGGCATGCATCTTTGCCAATACATCCTCTGGGAGCGTCTCGGGGACTCTGGAGGTGAAGTTAGCCCATTGCTCGTGAAATGGTGATGTCGACCACGAGAGTGGAGGTGTTATCCTTACTGGTAGAGGTCGGCTTGGATACCGGCCTTCTTGAGACCTTCCTGCTCGGCAATGGCCAGCTTGTGGATGTGGCCATACATGGAATACTAGAGGTGTGCGGGGTTAGCCAGGGCCAAAAAGTCGGTAGGACTCGAGTGAAGCGGGGCGAGAGCTTACGAAGACGATGGCTACTTTTGGCGCCATGATGAAAGATTCTAACGCGTTGGCGTGGAGAGTACTGTGTGGTTTGTGGGGTGGGTTTAGGTGAGGGTGAAGGTGAAGTTGATTGACGGGAAGACTGAGTGGATGAGGGGCATTCGGGCAGGTTATATACAGACAGAGTATCCGTGTGGCTACAGGGCAGGAGGGGAGGGGAGGGGTTTGGGGGGTATGATGTGATGTAATAGGAAATGGAAGCAGATAGTGCACATCATACATATAGAGCTAGTATAGTAGGGGTATAGCAGGGTACAGTAGGAATTGTGCAAGTACACCCGCACATAAACTGGATCTAAGCCAAGGTACAGCTCCAGTAATAACACAGAACAGGCCACAGAGCTCTTCCGGGTTTATGTTTCGTGTTGTGTTTGTTGTTCGTTATACCAGCCGAGGGTGGTGTAGTGGGGTAACTCCAAACCTCTGCCCCCGCCTTACATAAGGTTTGAACATTGATGACAGAGCAGCCGCCCCGCCTCGTTACCGTGACCTGGTGTATGCATGTGTATGTATGTCAAAGCATGCCTCAGCAGCCATCAGCAAACCATTTTCGAAGTACCTGTCTAAATCATCTTTATCAATCCTTCTGTAATCATGCAAGAGTTCGCAAGCGAAGGCCAGTATTAAGCATGAATAAACAACTGTCCACGTCTGACTGCAGAATGGCTGGCGACAGAGAGGCCTTCGTAAGGGCAGTCTCCCTGGATTACTGTTTCTTACCAATATTGTATTGTACGTTACAGTACGATATAACACGCCGATAGAACACGTGCACACTCGGTACAGTTCGTGGAGGTTGAACAGTCTGTTGGGGTTGTATTTATGAGGGGGAAGATCCGCCCTGACATTTCCGCCATCGCCACCGCATCGCTCTCTACCGCAATACTCAACCTCGACCACCTGGACCGCGTTTGACCCCCACGGCTTCCCCCGCGCGTATACTCCCGCCGCAGTACAGAGTACAGTCAGTACAGTGCATCCCGCCATCACTGGCCATTCATCATGTTCACCGTATTCATCGTACTACTCCAATAATTGTACTCCAACATTGTACTCCATCAGTTGCGAATGAGGTCCGTCTGTCGAACTACTACGACTTGGTGTTCCGTGTAATCGTCGAAATCCGACGATTATTCCCCAATAGGGCCTGGGGGTTCCAATAAAGAACTGACAGTACGGAGTACTCTATTTCTATTTGTACGTACGTACATACAGGACCGGTTAATTGTTGCCAAGAGAACACACTTGCTGAGAAACACAAGTGCTGAGAAACACAAGCAATTTTGATAACAAAGATCAAACACCTCAACTTTAGATGGCCTTGTTTCATATCAGGCAAAGGTCAAGTGACCAGGAGTTCATACACATATACTCACTCACTTTCGCCCAGACCCACGTTTTTCTGAGTGTTTTAACTCTGATCCACCAAGTAAGTTCCCACAAGTTCCTACTCACTGGTATGGTATGGATACTCTGAGCATTGTTGGCCTGAGGCCTGGATGCTTAAGCGGGTAGCAAACTTCGGTGGCGAGATCTGAGCTGCCTTCCTTGCCCATTTACCATTCATTCGGTTGCCAGCCTTGCATGCATCCCTCGCCAAATCGGCAGCACCCACCTGCTCGACTACAGCCTGCCGGCCCCAGTTACCAGTAACAGTGTGACGACGACAAAGACACGGAAATTCTGGCTCACAAACCACAACGCATTCCAATGGATTACCCGTAAGCATAGCCTTTGTTTCCGTGATCGGGGCTCTGGGTTACTCTGAGTTGAATTACATCTGCACGTGGAGAGCCACTCTTATCAGACTGCCATGGTGGAAATCGAGCCTACTCATAAGATTAATATAACAAACCGTGTGTAAGACTCTCAGAAGACCTAAGTCTGTAGTTTAATCCATCGTACATTTGTATCATTCGACAGTTGATTGCATACTTTGCACACACAAAGGTTGATACAGGAGTAAATATTAAGCTGCGCCAATGAGAGGCCCTCTCACTTTGATGGTCAGGTTTGGAGCCGTCTTAGCCAGCCTGGTTTAGCGAGGCATCGCCGGCCGCATCGTCTCTCCTCGTTCCTCTCAGACACTACATTGTCTTCACTCCTTCCTTGTAGTGGACTCCATTCCACACGGACAGCTGTTCCTTTGTTATAGTCGCGAATCTCTGCGCGCCCCACGTCTTCACATCACTCGCCCATTTGTGCTCCAACGAGAAGCTATTCGGACCGCGAAAGATACATAGACTCTGCTTCTGATCCCATTGCTACAGGCGCCATATTATATGCTGTTTATGTTGGATAAAGGAACGGAACGTAGTTGCTCAATTACCACAGCACAACCACTTCTTGGACCATAACGCCCCCCAAGTCGCGACCAACACTGCCATTTAAACCTGATGGGCCGAATTTCATCCAGTCGCAGAGAAGCTACAAGGGATTAAAGTGCGACCCTTGATGGGAGAGGCAACAGGCCTCCACACAGTACACAACGACAGGCGGCGACGACGAGGACGCAGCCATGTCTGAGTCTAATCCGGACGACAATCGCCTCGGAATGGAGACTCCTTCGCACGCCCCCGCCGCAGTCGGTGCCGCGGATAACGATAGTTCTGGCAAACCACAAAAACAATCGGTCGAAGCCACTGAAAGTGCGCCTTCTGGTGCCGATACACCTCTGGATACCCCCGACGGCTCCGACACAGCAACCAAAGCGCATTCAAATCCACCTCTGCCGCAGACAGTGGCGCCGCCAGCTTCATCATCAAGCCCGCCACTGAAAGATGCGACTTCGGCCGCCACGCCCTACGGCACGCGGTCCCGGAACAGGGCTGGCGTGTCTCGACCAAACTACGCAGAAGATAAAGAGATGGATATGGAGTTCGAGATTCAACCTCCTGTAAAGGAAGATGATGCCCGAAAGGCTGCTCGCTCTTCAGAGGCTCGACCAAACGTAGTGGAATCTGCCGCTACAGGAGCAACGGGTCGAAAAACAGCTGGGACAGTACCGGATCCGAACAGCGCTGCGCAGCTGATACCAAAAGACCACATACCCGGGACATCGACCTTTTCAGCGAACATTTCGGTGGTTAATCCAGCGCCACCCTCCAAGAAGCGCAAAGCTCCTACAAATACTACATCGAGTACGCCGAATGGCAATCACTCCTCTGGAAACCCGGGCACGGGCGCAGCAACTGGCAAAAACGCATTACCGCAGAATTCGCAGGCATATAAAGAGTCATTTATGTTGACCTTCGAGAATTGCGGGGCGCGCCTCCAAGACGACAAGCTCATCGCTGACGACGGGACGATTCTGGGCATAAATGGTAAGTAGCTATACAGCTCATCATTCCAAGTTCTTAAGCGCCCTCAAAATGCGTATCTAACTTCACAATAGACCATGTTTACCTAGTTTGCGAGCCACCTGGGGAGCCCTATTACCTCGGACGAATCATGGAGTTTCTCTACATGAGTAATGACACCTCGAAACCCGTTGATGCCGTGAGAATGAACTGGTATTACCGACCTAAGGATATCGGACGAAAGGTGAATGATACGCGACAGGTTTTCGCGTCCATGCACTCTGATATCAGCCCCCTGACTGCCCTCCGTGGACTGTGCCAAATAAAGCACAAAACGGAGGTAGAGAATATGGATGAGTACAGGAGGACGCAGAATTGTTTCTGGTACGAAAAACTCTTCGACCGGTATATCCACCGATATTATGAGGTGATACCTACGCAACAGGTAGTAAACGTCCCAGCCAAGGTGAAGAAGGTTCTTGATGATCGATGGAAATTTATATTGGTAGAATCAGGGAGAGGGAAGGAATTGACGAGTGCGGTCAAGTCCTGCAAGCGGTGTAATGGGTTCTGCGCAAGGTATGTTTTCAACCCCCTTAAACTAAGATGTTGTAACTAATAATGCGTAGTAATAATTCCGTCGATTGTGCAGTCTGTCATCAAACATATCACATGAATTGTGTACGTCCGCCATTACTGAAGAAACCTTCGCGCGGGTTTGCTTGGGCATGCGGCCCTTGCAGTCGCGCCCAGGAGCGGAAGTTGGAGGCCAGGAATACACCCAATGTTACAGATGCAGGCGCCGATGCTGATGACGATGAAATGATGGACGATGAAGACGAGGACTGCTTACATCATGGCACCGAAAGGAGCACAGGGAGCAGCAGCCCCATTGGATCAGTGGAAGAGGATTTACCGATTCACCCTGGCACCGAGGAACAAATTTACCAAGCAAGTTTATGGCCCTTCCGTTATCTAGGGGTGCATTGCAAGGTCGAGGATGCGTTAGATTACGACGATCGCATCTATCCTCGTGCAAGTTCTCGCCTCGGGCCACGACACCAAGCAAATGTACCAAGCTGGCCTGGCAGGCCCGTACAACTTGTCAAACCAATTGAGGTCAAAAGAAAGTACATGAAGGGTGGAAGCCATAAGAAAGATGCAAAGCTTTCCAAGGACACTCTGATCGCACTTGAAGCAGAAAAACTAGCGAGAGAAACGCGGCCCAAATGGGTCATGGATGAACCCCATGGCTACGTCCATCGAGGAGAGGACCATGCCAGAGGAAGTTCCAATACCACGGCCGAGTTACTCTTCCAGCCCCAGGAAACTGAAGACGCCGCAAAAAACAGCCAAAATGAAGCGTTGATCGACGGGTATCTCAAGAGCAGCGAAGAGATTGCCAAGCAAATTGGCGTCAGGGCTTACTCCGTGAACTTCTTGGATAAAGCCTTGGCCATACTTTACTCTGCAGATTTCGATGTTGAGCGGGCGTTGAAAGAACTGGCTAAAGTAGAAAAGAAAGATCTCAAAGAACCCGACCTGACGCCGACAGAGCTTAAAAAGTTTGAGGATGGCGTAGCCAAATTTGGCTCCGAGCTGCATAGCGTCAAAAAGCATGTGAAAACTGTCAGCGCTGCGAATATTGTTCGATTCTATTACATCTGGAAGAAAACTGAGCGTGGAAAGCAGGTTTGGGGCAATTATGCGGGCCGGAAAGGGAAAAAGGAGGCGAAGAAAGTTGAAGTTAACGCCAGCAAATTACAAGATGACGTTGCTGATGACCAAGACGATTCAGCTTTCGACAACGAGAAGGCCAAGGAGAAGAAACGAGGCTTTCAATGCAAATTCTGTTCGACGCATAATTCTCGGCAATGGAAGCGCGCTCCTGGGACGCCTGCTGGAACCACTGTACCAGCTGACCCAACCAATAAAGCAGTGGGCAAGGACAACAACCCGCAATTGATGGTAGCGCTTTGTCTCAGCTGCGCGGTGATATGGCGAAGGTATGCGGTGCAATGGGAAGACACAGATGACCATGGCAAGAAGGCTTCCCAGGGTGGTCGGTCTAATAAGCGGAAGGCAGAGGATCCATTGAGGGAATTCCATCTGAGCGACCTTACTTGGACGGCTAATAATACAGATACTGCCAACACTCCTTCAAACGGAACTCCTGCGCCCCAAGCTGCTTCCTTGACAGCAGTCCAGGAGGTCCCGCGGAAAAAATTAAAGAACACTGCCGAAAGGGACCAGGGCGATTCGACACCACAAGATTCTGGCTCTGGGCCAGCGCTTGCGCAACCGAAGAAGAGAGCACCAGAAAAATTACCCGCTCCTCCCCCTGTCCCGGAAATTCCCAAGCAAAAGGCTCTTCCCTGTGCAGTTTGCCTGCAAATGGAGCCTGCAAGCCAACGTCTCTCCTGTAGGGAGTGCAGGATGGCTGTGCACCGAAACTGTTATGGTGTGGCCGCGGACACACGGGGGTCAGCCAAATGGACCTGCGATATGTGCTCAAATGACCGAAACCCACAAGTTTCTATTGTAAGTTACATCACCATACCTTTAACTGTGCATATTTACTCACTACATGAAGCAATATAAATGCATGTTGTGCCCCATCGAATCAACACCGCAGGACTTTTTGGAGCCTTTGAAACCCACGCACAAGAAAAAGAATGATAAGGACCGGGAAAAGGACCGCGTGGAGAGGGAACTTTCAATCAAAGCTGCGGAATTCTACAGGAAAAAGCAAGAGGAGATGAACCGTCCGCTTATTCCGAGAGAACCTTTGAAAAGAACAGCGAACAACAACTGGGTTCACGTTACCTGTGCAGTCTGGACACCAGAAGTAAAATTTGGCCAAGGCAAGGCCCTGGAACGCTCCGAAGGGATCCCGACAATTCCTTCTGCCAGATATGACGAGACTTGTAAAATATGTAAAACTAATCAAGGGGCCTGTGTGGCTTGCCTTTCGTGTCGAGCTCCTGGTAAGCAATTCCCCTATTTGTTTATCATTATGCTAACTAGTCATAGTCCATGTAGAGTGTTCCCATCAAGCAGGGTATGTCTTGGGCTTCGATATATCGCCGGTCAAAGGTTCTCGCAGAGATCACGTAAACATTGTGAACATCAATGGCGAATCTGGCGCCATGACAGCTGCGGTTTGGTGCAAGGACCACTGCCCTACCAAAACCATCGTTCACCGCATGCATGATATTGTGGATGACACCGGTTTGAATGCCTTGCAGCTTTATGTCCAGAATTTCAAGCAAGCGGATCTAGCATTAACAGGCACTGTACGCAAAGCGACGCTGGTCAACCAATCAACCAAGATATCTACAGTTCCCATTTCTTCTTCGACAGTTCCCAACCGCCGGGCTTCCACGACTACTATAAACAGCAGTGGGAGAGGCTCCATTTCGCATATTAAACCGGAAGACGCACATATTACAAGCACTGCTGAGGCGCTCAAGGCCCCCGCGTACCTCCAATCGCCGGCGAAAGTTTGTGATACTTGTGGGATTGATGTCAGTCCAAAGTGGTGGCCCTATCCAGAACTGCCGAATACCAGGCCTGGACCGTTGAAACAGCTTCATGAACATCGCGCCGCCAATAATCAAATAGATGATATTTCCAAGGACCTGGGCAACTCCATTTTGGGCGATATGTCTCGACAAAGCAACCCGAAGCAGCAGGTCGCCTTGGCTGCGGCCGCATTGTGCGAGAGGCCCAATAGCACCCCAGAGCTTTTCCAGTGCCACAAATGCCATTGGAATAAAGTTCAAAAACCCCCGACTTCACCAGCCATTCCAACGCCAAAGATGGAGACCGAGACACCCCAGGCACGCCTGCCGCCTTCTATACCTGTATCTGCCCCGCCGACGTTGACGAGCCCTCCTGTGCCGCCAACTCATATGCACCCAGGATCTCGCTATTCGTGGGGCCATTCACCATTCCCACCAACGAGCGGTTACGGGGACTGGCCCCGCGCATCCCCGGCCTCTCAAAATGCAAATATCGCCCTAAGGCAGTATGGCAACGGCTCGCACTCGCCGAGAGGGCCTCCAATAACCAGCCAACCCCTACCCAATCAGCCGCACAGAGGCCAACCCGGCCCAATAGTTCCACGATCACCTCATGTGAACGGCTCATTGCCTTCGGTAGCAAATGGTAGCTATCCCTCGTCGCCGCATAAATCTGCGGTTGGTATTCACCCAATACAACACGGTGTGTATGCGCCATACGCGCCGCCGCCCCCACAGCACTTAACCAACGGGGGCCCTCCCCCGCGAGCTATGGAAATCTCATTTCCACATGGATCTCACCAGCCGTATCGCCAACAGTATGGGGGACCCCACGAGAGCCCGCAGGCACGCCGGGATGGTCCGCAGGTCAGTCGTGAGCCCATGAATCACAATGGGGGCAACCCTCCTAGCCGTCGGGTGAACGGTGGCGCGAGTGCCAGTCCCTCACTCCAGAATTTACTCTCCTAAGGGTTGGCGAATGAGCTGATCCCCAAACCGGGGTAAGGGCGCAGATGGGGTTTGTAACAGGAGAGGGTTTAAAAATATGTCATATTTGAGGCGACTTTTATCATGGATTTGGCGATGGGGCAGGGAGGTATATCGGTAACGCAATAACCTGGGTTTTTTTACTTGGCGAAAGGCGTTTAGAGGACAGGGGAAGTTGGAACAGCGGTCTTTAGTAATAATCTATGTATACATAACGATTCCATCATAAATTAACAAACTTAACTCAACTTATTTTGCAAAGTGTGACAATTTAAGCTGGCTTACTTCTTGGGGAGTTGACTTGAGTTACTCCCCGAGGCAAACATCGCTGTTGGGGAAGCTATATAATGCAACTGGAAGGTTGCGTTTGTGGCAACCATATATTGTTGCATAATCACTTAACACAGTTAGTTGCCTGTGAGCACTGGTGATGCAAAGGTATTAGCAATATTGCAAAATATATCGATACTACATCTACCACCAGACCCAATCTATTTTACACCACTATAATGACAGCGCATTAGTTATAGATTTAATTGTAGCTAGTGGGGTTACGTTGAGGTTTTTTTCAGCCTTGGAGAAACCATTCAATAGTTTTAGGTATACATTAGATATAAAACAAAATGTACATTTTTATCACTTTGGAAAATTATACGGCCCCTAATATTTACGCTGTAATTCAATTGTTTCCGAAGCTTCAACAATACAATATCCATAGTTATATATATTCCCACATCTACAATCAGTCACCTCCTGACCTCCTCCTGCAAAACCTATTGACAGCAGCTGAAAATAAACATCGCCAAGTCCGGTCTGACCGTGTTGTATTAACTGTGCAGAATGCTGCTTACTTTTTGTCGAGAAAGTCATTCATTCTGTCACAGGAAGCACACACTAACTGTGCTCACGTCACTTTGACCCCTATTCTACTCCTTTGTCGCACGTGTGTTCACTCATTTCCATTGGAGACCTCTGTGCGCCAACAGATTCGTGAATATATAAGTGCACCATATAACCTCCTTCTGAGCTTATCAAATCCACACCTAGATTCTCATATCTTCAAACCGCAATTATGCACCTCGCTCTCTACTATCCTCGTGCCGCTTTCCGGCCTGTTGTGTCTCGTTGCTGCCATTCCGCTCGCAGCTGAAGCTACCGCAGCGATTTCCGCCACTGGTGCAGACTCCGTCATTCCACCTGATCTTGAACCCAACGACTCCGATCTCGAAAGCATCCTCATCGCCATTCCCATTGGTTTTGGTGACGATACCAATGATTCCTTGTCAGCTATGTTGGAAAGTACCACTGTCGACAAATGCCAAACCACTGGTAGCAAAGTCAGTGGTAAGTGCGATACCGGCGTGGCAGTCGACTTTCAGAGCTACCAAACCCTCATACAATTCCTTGCCGCAAAACAGCAAGGCAAAAGTTACTGCCTTAATAGTGGCAGGGACATGACCTGGTCCATTGGCGCAGACCGTTTCAAGCTTGCCAACAGGACAGGCGCGCTCCGATGCCGCACATGGCGAGAGCTAGGCTTCATGTACGCATGGTTGTCGAGATACCATTATAATTCCTGCGATCATAAACGCAGTGTATGGGCATGGAGCGTCTTACACCCAAAGTTAACCTTGTCGGCAAAAAAGGCTTAGGTCTGCCTCGGGAACATGGCTGCAGGATGTTAGTTGATAGTCATCATAGAAGGAAAGGGAGGTAAATAAAGTGGTGTAGCTGTAAGCCGTCGATGAAGCGATCTAGTGAAGACGAAGATGATGCATATTTCACATGGAGGTTGTCTTTTTCCAAACTAGCTCGCGTCAAGCATGCCTTGCACTTGTACGGCAGGGTCATCCGTCTCTTTGACGACGAGTTATTGGGAAAGGAGTGACTGAGGTACGAAAGAGTTGACAGAACTAGAACGTATCATTAGAACCTAGATTAAAGATGATATTCGATGGAGAGTGTTTTAAGGGAGGAAAGGCCTAAGAGGATGGCTTACAATTCTATTCTTATTTAATTCTGCCTTTCATGCAGTTGCTCATGGAGTGAAACGTGAGCATAGAACAATGTGTTTAAGTGCGCCACCTGCGGCAAACATACCAACCCACCATCTAAGGTCCTACAACCCTCTGCTCTTGATCCCCGCACCCCTACTATACCAAAGTTAGACCAGCCTTCATGTGAGTAATGCTAACTAACAGCGTCTGACATTTGATACAACCGACCAACTTGTCAGAGTATTCCGAGAGACTTCAAGAGACTCCGACGGATCGATGGGGTATTCTAGGAATATGACAGGTCGCCCAAGTAGTGGCAGCAATACACCAGGCTGTACAACAGGTCGTTAGAATATCCTAAGAGACTCCGAGAGACTAACGTAAGTCGTGGCCGGACCTGCTACATGGCCGGACCGGCTATTTCAATTTTACAGGTAAATTCACAAGTGAATTCACATCACGTGATATATAATTCAAACTGTAATAATTACTTTAGTTGACTTGCTAGAGCTTAATACTCTTAAACTTAAATAATTAATATACTTATACACTATAATTAAAAACGCTAGCATGTAAGCTAGCCTTATAAGGTAGTTATTAATAGTTTTAGATTTTCTATACTAAATTTTTATATGACAAAAGTTAAAATCTTTAATAACTTATGTAAAAAGACGCTAGTGCTATTAACATTTTTATATACAGTAGATTATAGTCTAACGTTTCTATATAGAAAAGGGATATGCTCTAGCATGTTTATTAAAGGAGTTATTAATGTTATAATTTTTGTAAGCATAAGTACCTCTACATACAAATTTGTATGTGACAGTACTAATAGCAGGTCCGGCCATGTAGTAGGTCCGGCCACGACTTACGTTATTACACTTCTATACATATATATATTCTATTTATACAACGCTAAAGAGTCTACTCTAGTAGCTTAAAGGCCTCTGTAGCTGTATATATAGACTTATATTAATTTAATTTAATAGCTAATACTACCTTCTATATTTTAATTTTGTGTTCTAGAGTCTTTATACTCCTCTTACAGACCATTATAGTAGTAGTTGAGTAGTTTAATGGTGTTTGATGGGGTCGGCCTAACCCCACTACAGCCAGTACGCCATTGCGGCCAGTAACGTAAGTCGTGGCGTAACGAGTGGAATGGCGTAACGAGGGTAGTAACGTAAGTCGTGGCCATAGCGGCGCCATGGCCATAGCGGCGACCGCGTCAACCACACCAAAATCTGAGTCACGTGACTACATTTAAAACCTTAATAACTTTTGTAATAGTAGTTATAAAGCTTGATACTCTTAGACTATTACTCTTTATATAATCATCTAATATATATATAAACGTTAGTAATAATAGCTTTGTTATCTAAGAGATATTAAGGCTCATATTTTTGCCATACAAAATATTTATATGGTAAAACTTAAACCATATATAACTCTTTAATGCGCCTAGCTTACACTCTAGCAAATTTAACTATAATGTATAGCTATATAAAGAGCAATAGCTTAAGAGTATCAAGCTTTATAACTACTATTACAAAAGTTATTAAGGTTTTAAATGTAGTCACGTGACTCAGATTTTGGTGTGGTTGACGCGGTCGCCGCTATGGCCATGGCGCCGCTATGGCCACGACTTACGTTAGGGTTGCAGCCACCCCATCAAACTTACAACTCTATTAACTCTACTACAAACACTAACGTAAGTCGTGGTGTAACCGGCTACATGGTGTAACCGGCTATTTTGAAAACCCCACTAAAATCTAGGAGTAGACCACTAAACCACCAAACCACTAAACCACTAAACTACTAAACCACCAAACTGTCAAACTAACTTAATATGGTAGAGCGCAAGAGCAGAAAGGCTCAGGAGCTTGATTTAAGAGTTTCTAAGGCTATTGAAGGAGTTAAGTTAGGAAAATTCAAGTTAGCAAATGCTGCAGCTATAACGTAAGTCATGGCGTAGATACAGCAATGGCGTAGATACAGTAGTGGGGTTGGGGCCACCCCATCAAAAGCTTCAAAAAATTGTAATACTTCAATTACTACCACCCTAATTCATCTATATCATCATCAAAAGACTCCTTACTCTCTTCTTCACTCTCTTCATCTATTTCCTCAATTATAGCTTTGTTTATAGGTTGTGGCGTTGTTCTAGGCCTCTGTGAAGCTGTTGCTGTTGCTGCTTCTGCTTCTACAACTTGCGACTAGAGTTCTTCTGTAGAAATGTGGAATTGACCTTTCAAAACTGCTCTTTTACCCTTATTCTATGTTCTTCGCTTTTGGATAATTGAACGTAAGTTATCTGTCTCTCTTTTTTGAAGGGTATTGCGTGTATTAAGGCGTTCTGTCTCGTCTACTAACTTATTGATATATCGCTTTGTAGGAGTATTTAAAACACCCTGACTTATTGTAGAAGAGAGCACAGAATTCGCTTTTTGAAGAGTATTAAAATCAGGTGGACTGCTATTTAAGAATACCTTCTCAAAAATATCATGCTCTGTAGGAGTATGTGGTCGTTCTACTACTACTACGTCTATAGTAGGGAGTGTAGCTGCTCGAATGACTGTCTGCGGCTAGAATGGCTGTAGCCCACTCCCTCTCCAAGCAGAAGTTATGTTTGAAGTCGAAAATCCAGCTTCTCTTGCTTGTATATATGCCTCCATCTATTCTAACTTATGTATGCGTAGGAGTTGTGCCTCATTAAGGTGTGAGAGAGCTGTTGTAAGGTGTTGCTTTAGAGGTCTAAAAATTATAACATCAAGTGGCTGTAGAACATGAGATGTATGAGGAGGTAGTATAAGGAGTGATATTCGATTTTGAATATAGTGTGATATAAAGCTTCCACTTATATGGCTGTCATGGCCGTTGCAAATAAGGAGCCGTTACTATAGTCGTCCATTTTGTGTTGCTTTTGCTCTTGTAGAAGGCTCAAAAACGCGTTTTAGCCACTCTAATCCATGAAGATTGCTTGTCCATCCTTTTGTATTTGCAGAGAAGTGCCATTTTTGTATAACCTCCTTTAGAATCCAGCTTTATAGGATGTTCTGTCCTTTGAAAATAATAAGGGGGTCGATAGCTGTTCCGTCCATGTAGATGCATTTAACAGTAGACACCCATTCCTATTGGCTAGGATGAGCTTGAAATCGTGTATGGAGCGTAGAGTCGACTATAATTCGTGTAGATTACATAGTTCTAATCGAAAATCCAGTCTCGTCTATGTTATAGGTGTTGTAGTTTTCGATTTTTTGCTCTATTATGAGGCTCTTATACGCGTTAAACCACCCCTTTAACACCTGCTTTATGACCCCATTCATCCTCTGTGCCTTAACTCTACGTCCTAACTTAACACATAAGTTAGGATGCCTTTGAATGAATCGTGGAACCTAATCTTGCCTAAGAGGTAAGTTAGGAATTTGAGGTTGTGGTTATTAAGTTTGTAGTTGTTGTAGCTGTTGTTGTTAAGGCTAGAAAACGCGACACTTATTTGACCGGACTTCATCTGCAACCTCACGTAATATCTGATGGCTAGGAGCGTAGCCGCTTGCAGTAAGCTCCTTAATCCACTTTAAGAGGGTCCTCTCTTGATTTTTTGAGAGGAGCTGCTGTTGTTGGCGTGCTTCTTGTTGTGTAGAGCCCCCATTAATACGTTTTAGAATAGTCTTAAGGTTAAGGTCTAAGGCCTTTGTAGGTTTATATGGTAATGTAGGTGGATGGTCTTAGTTGGTGTGTAATAAAGAATGAATTTTTGACTTGAGGAAGGAAACTAACTAAGAAGAAAAGCCCCCTTATATATCTAACAGCTTGATTCTAGAAGGTTCTATGATTTGTAATCATCTTATATGATTTGTAATCATATAGAAGCTTCTAGAACTATGCTTACTAATTAGAGTATAGTAGAACTATCTAGAATCTACTTGCTTACATAAGCAATAGAAGCTCCTAGAAGGACTTATTATATAATCTAACAGCCTTTGATGCAGCATATGCGGTTTTGTATTTTCGACTTTTAACTCCAATCACTGCTTCTGTAAGTCGGATTTCGCGTTCTTGAGCCTTTATGCTCTTTTTACGGACCATTTTTGTATAATAATAGTAGTAATTGAAGTATTACAATTTTTTGAAGCTTTTGATGGGGTGGCCCCAACCCCACTAACGTAGGTCATGGCTAGAGCGGCGCCATGGCCAGAGCGGCGACTTGGCTCACCCCACCAAAATCCAGAGCAAGAACACCAAACTACAACAATCAACGATCAACTATCATATTATTACTATGGTTAAGAAAAGGAGTATTAAGGCTCAAGAGCGTGATATATTACTTTCTAATGCTGTTTTAGGAGTAGAAAATGGAAAATATAAAACTGCGCAAGCTGCAGCTACTGCCTTAGGACTTAGGCTAGATACTGTGCGGAGGCGCATAAGTAGTGTATGTGGAACGCTTGCAAAATCCCATTAGAAGCATCAACTCCTATCTAAAAACCAAGAGCAGACCCTCTTAAAGTGGATTAAAGAGCTTACTGCAAGCGGCTACGCTCCTAGCCATCAGATACTACGTGAGGTTGCAGATGAAGTCCGGTTAAATAAGTGTCGCGTTTTTCGCGTTTTTCAGCCTAAACAACAACACCTATAACAACTATAATCACAACTATAACCTCAACAACTACCTCAAATACCTAACTTACCTCTTAGCTAAGAGTAGGTGCCACGATTCATTCAAAGGCATCCTAATTTACGTGTTAAGTTAGGACGCAGAGTTAAGGCATAGAGGATGAATGGGGTGACAAAAGAGGTGTTAAAGGGGTAGTTTAACGCGTACAAAAGCCTCACAATAGAGCTAAAAATCGAAAACTACAACACCTATAATATGGATGAGACTAGATTTTCAATTAGAACTATGTAATCTACACGAATTATAGTCGACTCTACGCTCTATACGCGTTTTTAGGCCCATCCTAGCCGACAGGAATAGGTGTCTGCTGTTAAATGCATCTGCATGAACGGAACAGCTATTGACCCTCTTATTATATTTAAAGGACAGAACATCCTATAAAGCTAGATTCCGAAGGAGGTTATATAGAAATGGCACTTCTCTACAAACACAAAAGGATGGACAAGCAATCTTTATGGATTAGAGTAGCTAAAACGCGTTTTTAAGCCCTCTACAAGAGCAAAGGCAACACTTCTAAATGGAAAACTACAACAAAGGCTCCTTATCTACGACGGCTACGATAGCCATATAAGCGGAAGCTTTATATCACACTGTATTCAAAATCAAATATCGCTCCTTATAATAACGTAAGTCGTGGCGTACTGGCGGGAATGGCGTACTGGCGGTAGTGGGGTTGCAGCTACCCCATCAACAACTTCAAAAAATCGAAATAATTCAATTACTACAG